>JAWQUT010000921.1:108560-121271 GCA_033807755.1 Ellobium chinense
TGTTGCCGGAAACATCATCATAGCACTCCGGACATGTCTATAAGTGCACCCATCCTCATGCCAAATGACCCTTCAAGGAAAACAAAGCTAATTGTGTCGGCTGCATCTGATTGGGGACAGTTCTATTTCTTCCAGCGAGCCTAAAGTTCCTACCACCTTCTTTCACAACACTCATCTCCATCATACTACTCAATGCAGGATTGTTGTCCAAGTTTTTCTCTTCCTCTTCCCCTAGTTTATTTTTCAATTCCTTGAGGATGTCTGCCTTATCCTGATTGAGCGTATCCCTAATTTGTGTCCTATCTACTTATAGCCTCTTGACGCTAACCCTGTTCCCTAACTCTAAAGTCTACCAAATCTGGAGCGTCATTTGAGGTGAGTCCCTATCTCTAAAGTCCTTGGAGACTGGAGCACCAGGTGTGAGTCTCATTCGGAATTCCTCCCAAGCAGATTTTAATAATACTTACCAGTCAATGAAAGGTGATGTGCACCAACAGACATGACCATCGACGCCAAAACCAGAAGAGAACCAGTGATAAAGGCTTGCCCCAGCATCATGTAGATTCCCCTCTGTCTCTGATAAAAGTTATAACTAGACCAGTCTAAACCTACGTTTTAACCTTCTTAGTCCCTCTTAGTCGCTCACAGTGGGTGAACACTAGTACCTGGCACTCCCTAAGCCCAACGCGGTGGAGACTGTGCTATGTGACAGCTCGTCTCTGACTTTGTGCTCTGTGAAACGTCATAGACGAGGACAATTCCACGGAAGTTGTTCAATCAGTTTTATTGTTCATTTTGTACTATATGCCCCTTAGTCCATATGTGCCCGATGCCTTGGCAGCACAGATCTCTTTCTATTCTTCTCTTTAAATACAGTGGAATAATTATAACGGCTCCAATTCCTCTCTAGTTGTAGTTGCAAAGCTCCGGTCCATTGTCCTATATTTTATACATTAGACCAGCATGGACAGTGGACATCCATGCTATGAATAGAACATTAATTGACCAGAATTAGCGTGTCTGCTACATGGAGATCCTTATATCATCATTATGGCACAGTAGCAAGGCTGTGAACCTGCATGCATTCCTCCTCAATGAACGGGACACAAATGGAAGACTGTAATTTCCAGGTTTACCTGTTGATACCGGTGTCCAGCGATTTCACACTACATGGTGTCATCAATGTATGGAAAGGGAATTTAAAATTTTATCTTCATCCTTAAAATGGACAAAATGGGGAAAGCGGTACAGGTACAAACTTGCCAATGCACTATTACTGGAATCTTGGTCTTTCGGTGAGCCGACACTGGCACTAAACCTCCTCTATCGGATTTCAAACTAGCATGCCACACCTCTGGTCCATTCATTTAGTATAAATATTAGATTTACCGTGCACACTCAGATATTTCACCAAATTCTAATTTCTCAACCAGTCCTCTGAAATTTAATGGCTGTACTGTACAGTCAGTCAGTTACAATGACAAGAGAGGTTTGTCTATACGCACAAGGCACTGTCTTGAACTCGAAATGGACACGGGAGTCCAGCAAATTTCGTAGGCAATATCCCAGCACTCTCCCATCTATTGTTTGATTAAGGGTTAGGGATATGTTAACCCTCTAGTGCCCAGCCCTATTTACAATGGCACAAAAAGTCCGAGCTCGAGTTTTTGGATCACTTCTGGATCCATTATGCTGGAACATGCATCAAAATGATAATAATAATAATAATAATAATAATAGTATTAATAATAATGCAGTTTATAGGTCTCATATCCAGGCTCATGCCCGCTCATGCGACTTCACACTATTATGGTAGGGTGATGATCTTGGTTTGCTTTTTCTTTGTTCCACAAAATGTATCAGATCTGATACGCTGGGCACTAGAGGGTTAAGGGTCGGATTAAGGAAAATATCAGTTTTAAAACCTATATCATTCTTTAGAAACTCTCTCACTATTAAGCGTACTTATAGACTTTAATCTCTGAATCTTGCTGAATTTAAATGTGATAATTTGATTTGATAAATGTGACATATAATGTGAGGTATACTTTTTCATTTGCCATGAAAACGACAACAAACAACGGTCTTCTTTGCAATTTTTACAATTTGAAAACCATACTGGTTGTTTAACTGATGATTGTTTAAGCTAACTGAAAGTTTCTAAAAGTTGAATGCAAATAGTACCGCTTAATAGCACTTTCCGCTTTATAACAACTGTTTTCTTGCTCCCGTGGAGTTGCTATTAAGCGACTGGGTTTTACGACATACTTCTTGCTTACGTCGTACTGGCTTCAGTCAATCTTGATTAGTTTTTAGATAGGTGTTTTGCCAGTTCTACCGATTATCTCCATCCTCTTCTTCTTCTCTTTCTAACTTTTAGGATAATAAGTCTGTTGTGGTACCTGTGATGATGTGTCCTGTGTCCCACATTTCCACATGAACACACAAGGGCACAGTGACTCAAAGAGTTATTGCTGCAGATGATTATCTCCCCTGTATGTCTGTAACTTCCAGTGAGCAGTGACATCAGTTTGCCTTGTACTGTAAACTCCCCCTTAAACCATGGAAAACTCACAGGCAGAGTGGACAATTAGTGTAAGGGTGTAATACGAGGCAACATGGCTACTTTGTTAAAACACCGTGCTTATGATCAAATGTCATGGATTCGATTTCTGTTACAGGTATGTTGTAAGTGTCTTGGGAAAATATTTCACCCACACTTTCCTCAGTCCACATGTCGTAAAATATATACCTGACTGTGTGCGGTTGAAGATATCAGAATGCAAGTCACGAATGACCGTATCCATAATCCATACGTTAATTAACGTATTGCGTTAACTCCAGTGAAGACTATTAATGTTTGGGAGTCTCCCGTGGTTATCGTCGTGCATTACCGTAGGCATTATGCATACGGCCACAGCATCCGCAAATGGCAACATTTCTGTTTGCTTTCAGGGAGTTGAGAAAATTTTAAATGGCCTGGCCTACTGGGTAATGAAGGTGTAAAGTCGCATGAACAAGTATTGCCTGGACACGACACAGAATTAACATCATCATTGTTATGATTATTATTATTATTATTATTGTTATTGTTATTATGAAATATGGAGACACAGCCAAAAAATCTTCCTAGTTTATCATGATGAAAACGTAAAATGTAGTCTACCCTTTGAAATGAATTTGACAAAGCGAGTCACTGCTATCATCCTTTGAAATAAATTTGACAAAGCGAGCCACTATTCTCACGGAATGATGGAATGTTCCATTGGCGTAGATCAGCTCATTTCAATTCGAACATTTATATTTTTCATTTTCATAGTGAAGCTTTAACACATTACATTAGTAAAATGCACGTTAGGATGTTATACCAGGGGGTAATACAAAGTTTCACATCAAAGCAATAAGTTATGAGCCATTCTTGTCCCCCTTGGTATATTAGCCGAAGGTGGGTCTAACGCAGAGCGATTAACATTGTGCTTGCCATATCCAAAGATTTTGATGTGAAAATGCAGATATTGCAGATATGAGCTAACATCATAATTGTATGTTTTGAATAAAACATTATCTGCTTTGAAATACCACGTAGTTTTCTGCATAAACAGCACTTACAGATAAACGAGATTGCATGCAGATATTGCAGATACAAGATAAAATCATAATTATCTGTTATGAATAAAACATTATCTACTTTGAAGTTACCACGTAGTTTTCTGCATCAGCAACTCTTAGAGATAAACGAGATTGCGTGCTACCATTTTAGTAGTATGAATATCTTNAACACCGTGCTTATGATCAAATGTCATGGATTCGATTTCTGTTATAGTTATGTTGTAAGTGTCTTGGGAAAATATTTCACCCACACTTTCCTCAGTCCACATGTCGTAAAATGTATACCTGGCTGTGTGCGGTTGAAGATATCAGAATGCAAGTCACCAATGACCGTATCCATAATCCATACGTTAATTAACGTGTTGCGTTAACTCCAGTGAAGACTATTTATGTTTGAGAGTTTCCCGTGGTTATCGTCGTGCATTACCGTAAGCATTATGCATACGGCCACAGCATCCGCAAATGGCAACAATTCTGTTTGCTTTCAGGGAGTTGAGAACATTTTAAATGGCCTGGCCTACTGGGTAATGAAGGTGTAAAGTCGCATGAATAAGTATTGCCTTGACACGAGACAGAATTAACATCATCATTGTTATGATTATTATTATTATTATTATTATTATTATTATGAAATATGGAGACACAGCCAAAAAATCTTCCTAGTTTATCATGATGAAAACGTAAAATGTAGTCTACCCTTTGAAATGAATTTGACAAAGCGAGTCACTGTTATCATCCTTTGAAATAAATTTGACAAAGCGAGCCACTATTCTCACGGAATGATAGAATGTTCCATTGGCGTAGATCAGCTCATTTCAATTCGAACATTTATATTTTCCATTTTCGTAGTGAAGCTTTAACACATTACATTAGTAAAATGCACGTTAGGATGTTATAGCAGGGGGTAATACAAAGTTTCACATCAAAGCAATAAGTTATGAACCATTCTTGTCCCCCTTGGTATATTAGCCGAAGGTGGGTCTAAAGAAATACATTTGTATACGCAGAGCGATTCACATTGTGCTTGCCATATCCAAAGATTTTGATGTGAAAATGCAGATATTGCAGATATGAGCTAGCATCATAATTGTATGTTTTGAATAAAACATTATCTGCTTTGAAATACCACGTAGTTTTCTGCATAAACAGCACTTACAGATAAACGAGATTGCATGCAGATATTGCAGATACAAGATAAAATCATAATTATCTGTTATGAATAAAACATTATCTACTTTGAAGTTACCACGTAGTTTTCTGCATCAGCAACTCTTAGAGATAAACGAGATTGCGTGCTACCATTTTAGTAGTATGAATATCTTAATTCCCCATAAACTCACTGTTATATTGATTGTGCTTACGCTCCTCAGCCCGGTCATAACACTATTTTGCCACGAGAACCTGTCTATAATCATCTCTTTTCCGCTCAGCAGTCGGCAAAATGTCACGGACAGTGTATTTTGTAACCAAATTTGAATGTTCATATGTCGTGTTGACATGAGCTTAATACATTTCTTGAACCTCGAGTTCTTGAAGGAAGATTCAAACAGTAAGGCAGGGTTCAGAAGTCTACTTGCAAGGCGCCCTCAAATCCATTCATTTTTTTGAAAGTTAAATTGTCGTCTTTTGCTAAATGAGAACGGGTAACAGATTGACTTCATTGTTAAATCACTAGTGTTATATAGTGAAATTATTTTGGCGTTTGTAATCTGTAGGGTACATTAAATACAGCTAAACAGTCAAAGCAGCTTGGTCCTGGATGTATAATCTTGATATGCTCATGATCTATCTTGCATAGTTATCCTCAGCCTAGCGGTGATCAATGACACGAACTATCACAGATGGTGCATGGTGCACGGTGCATGGAAAAGATGTACTCTATATCAAAATTCAACTGAATACTGAACTGACAGAGCAATGAAGGCTGTGGGAAATTCATGCTCAACAACGCAGTGAACTTATTGTATGAGTACTTAATACTGAGGATCCATTGCATCTGCAGAGTTTGTGTCAAAGTAACATAAACCATCTATGTATATATATTATTTATGTTTATCAATATAACATGTAATGTAGATGTGTAACTGGTTCTTTGGAATGACCTATTTGGTAAAATTAACTTTCCGTGGAATGGCCCAATATTATACAGCCAATGATTGCTGTATTTGATTCATAATAGCGATAGTTTTGTGTAGTGTTTTCACTGCCCAGAAGAGATGGTAAAGTCAAAGAAAACAAACGACTATGAGAACATTCCGCACTAACCATTTGTGCATTGACCCGAAGATATTCTAGACCAATGGCGTAAGTTTGCCATTTTGTTAAGAGAAACCAAAGCTTACTCGTTACCAGTTTGCATAATTANTCAGAATAGTATTCAGCGATATTTTTTCAGTACGAATACACCTCTTCTGTATCGAAAGTTAATAGGAAGGAAGCGTAAGCGGAACCTGAATCTTGCTTTTCTTTGTTCCTGTATACAACCGGCGTGCTGTTCATCAAATTTTTGAATGACCTTGAACATTATTATTATTTATTGAACGTTAATATGTGAAAGGCCATTTATTATCCGTCAAAAAAATATATACTTTTGTATACTTTGGAGTACACTGGAAGTGAAAATTCCTCATGTATTGACAGACCTCTAAATTCACTGATGCTCCTTACAATTTTCTAGCAAAAATATGGGAAAATTGAATCACCAAGATACCTTCCGTCACGAAAGGGTTAATTCCTAGCTCATCCCAAACGTTTTTTCCCCCGTGATTTCTCAGAATCAAAATCACAATTTCGCTCTTTCAAAATGTACACATGAGTTAAGTGAGAACTCTGGTTGGCAATCATTTCTCACGATCAGAACCATTGCCTTCATGAAACCTGACAAGACGCGAAAGAATCACAAGATTGGCCGGACAAAGTTTTATTTAATAATAATAATAATAATAATAATATTAATAATGATAATAATGCGGTTTCAAAGTCTCGTATTAAGGGCTAAAGCCCGCTCACGCGACCTCACATTATTAATATATTACCCCAGCAGACCTTTTCACTCTAGATTTTCTCCACTCCCTGAGGAGCATAAAGTGCCGCAACCATCTAAAGGCGCTGATCACTAGCATTCTGACAATATCTTTCACTGCCTAAAGCCCTGTACCCATTTTACAGGCGGGTGGACTGTGCAAAATGTGAATGAAAGTCTCCCCATGGCTAGTACAACATGACCGTGGTCGGGAACCGAACCCATGACCTTAAGATCTTGAGACCAATGCCGTATCCATTCGGCCATATTGCATCACATCAAGTGAATCATCACATAATTTTACATCAACTAATAATTTAATTGAAACAAATTCACTATTTCATATTTGTTTAGTTGTTGAGCGTGTTTTAATCAAGCTTGGAGTTTTACTGTGAATTTCTATTATTTCATTGTAGTTTGTGGTTTTTTTTATTGCGGGGATGGGAAGGAGGGAGATAAAGCGGTGCCTTAGCAAAGTTTACTCCATTAAAGTGACGCCACTGATCCACATATGTCATTACGACAAGGATGGCCAAGTCACTGTTTTTATTTCGTGCTAATTGCTGTTCTCGTCCACCCTGAGAATGACAGTGAATAAATATTCCTTGTTGTCTTTTCCAGATTCCTATGTCAAAACCATTGACAACACCTTATGCAAGATTGATTGCAAATTCACATGCAACACATTCATTTTGTATCATCAGAATCATCATCATCATCATCATCATCATCATCATCATCATCATCATCATTTTAAAAACAATAAAACAAAGAACTCAAATGTGTCGCACAAGCGCTTGTAAAGGATTTCCAAATGTTATTTTAACACAATACCACAATATAAATACAACGAAATGTAGATATTGATATTATCATCTTCAACATCATCACCAGCACCACCACCACCACCACCACCACCACCATCATCATCATCATCGTCACCACCATCATGATCATGATTAATCATCATCATCAGCAACATCATCATCTTCACTACCATCACAACTAGCACGAACACCGCCTCAAAAATCTTAATTTTATGTGATCATTTCTATTCGCCTTTTTTCTTTGGATAGACATAGGTCAGAAGCCCCTCCAATGTCTGTCCTTACAAATAAAAAGCTAATACTCGCTTTTTTTAATATTTACATACATATATATATAACATAAGATAAGCTTCATAAATCCATTTGGCAATTTGCCTAGAACAAGTGCAGTACAGACATTAAATCAAACAGTGAATTACAACTATAAACGTGATTACGTACAGATATGGCATATGGTCACATGCACAGACACACAGACACACACAGACACACACTCTTCACACACACACACACACACACACACACACACACACACACACACACACACACACTCCCGTTCTTTCATCCACCTAACAATGGAACATACTTGGAAAATACTTTTGAGTTTGAGTTTACAATGACCACTGCACAAGACACAGGGATTACACTTCGCAGGATCACTGAGATTTCTGCATCCTAGACTAGTGCAAGAATGACAGATTTGAACATGACAACAATTCTATCAGAGGTCCGGGATAACGAAGAGGGGTGGGGAGTGATTGTGATGGACTAATAGACGAACAGATGCACAGACTTTAACGTCTCCAAGAAACAAAAAAAAACGTTGCTTTAAGATTCTCAAATCAAACTCTTTTAACAGCCTTTGCTTGAGGTTTGTGACACCTATTAGAAGGGCAAATGACTCATAGTGTACACACCAATTAATCCGCTAATCTATAAAATCCCCCTTTTTTGGGGCCCTGCCAGACAGTGTTAGGGTGTAGAAATGTGTAAAATGACCTGTGATCTAAATAAAGCATCCAATTTTCAAGTACAATTTAAGCCTTCTAGATAAAAAAATAAAATGTGTAGACCTATGTATTCGCACGCGGTCAAAACCAGCCAAATGAAAAATTGGGGACCAAATCAGAATTTGAGGTGATCTTTTTCAAAAGACATTTGTGAAAAATTTTAGGCGTTGACCCCCCTTTTTCTTCCCGTTAAAAGATCGGGCAAAAGAAGCACTTTAACCTCCATGGAAGAAATTTCCCCAAATCACAGTGGTATATTTAGAATAACGCAGAATGTTAATAGGGCCAAAAGAAGAAAAAACAATAGGTGTCAAAGACCTTGACATTGGCAAACATTTAGAGGTCCATAACTCTAGTTTAAAATAAATGCAAGTAATTATCGGTTATCTCCCTTATATGATGTAACATTATGAGGCCCTAGGCATAATTTAGGCTACAAGTTGTAATTTTTTTTTTCTTTCAGGTATCATGGTTAATTAAGGTTACAGGCCTGTATACTTTCACTTTTGGGTCCTACAAAACTTAAGGGGTATATTTCATCTCCCCTTTTCCCTCGTTTGGCATGCCCTGCTTCCAGTAATAAGGGTTCCAGGGGAGAAATTTTGATATCATGGGAATCTGTGTCCATTTTACTTTATTTTACCAGGCACTATTTAGCCCTGGGCTGGAACTGCCAGGTCAAGGGTGTGCTCAGGCGGAAGAGGAGGGGTTTGGCATTGACCAATGAAAAATGTGGGGTCTGTTTACAAATAGTAACCAAGCTCAAAATTTCAATGGGCTTGCTAGGGTTGGGTAAGTCTTAAAATTTGGGCCACATAATGAGCTTCAGTCTGGAATGGGTCTGGGTGGAAGCTAAATCTTTGGGTCCAGAGGGCAGCTCAAAATGTTAATATAGGCCATAGAGGGAAAAAGGGTCCAATCCTATTACAGATCTGTAACCAACAGTGGCCAACATTTAGAGTTGCATAACTCTAGCTTAAATCAAGTGCAGGAAAATTATCGGTTATTTCCCTTATATGATGTAATATAATTTCGCTCAAGGCCCTAGGCTTAATTTAGGCTACAAGTAGTAGACTAGTAATTTTGTCTTTAGGGTATCATGGTTATTGTGAGGCTGAATATCCGTAGGTCCCTACGTTTAACTTAAGGCTTTAAATGATCTTAAAACTTAATTAAATGTTCACAGTTTTCTCATCCTGGCGACAATTCAAATAAAGTGTTGTTTATCTTAATACTAATGCCGTTTACTAATTTCATACCCAGGCTGATTCCAGCTTACACAACTTAACACTATTGTTACTTCAGCAGACCAGGTCATTCTAAGGCTTTCTCATCTCCCTGAGGACTATACAATGAACACTGCCATTTGCAGGCGCTGATCACTAGCATTCTGACAATATATCTTTCACTGCTTATAGCCAGGTGCCCATTTTACAAACGAGTGGGCTGACGAAAATGTCATTGAAATGCTTTGACAAGGCATTCACACCACGACATAGTCAGGAACCGAACCCACGAGTCCAACGCCGCATCCATTCGGCCGCACTACTCTACTTGTCCTGGAGAATACTGAAATAAAAACGTTCATTGTTCAATTTTATTGTTTATTGCTTATCTGAGAAGGTAGTTATTGGAAACTGTCTGCCTCAAGTATTCTACGATTCTTTCTCCTTTTATATTCCCAAATTCACATTCTCTTCCTTGCTCTCAAAACTTTACTGCATCCCTTTGCTAATTCATTCGACTTAAATCTTAATTTTGAAAAACGCAACGTATCTGGCGTGTTTTTCTAGAACAGGTTTTGTTGGGCCATGGAATGGGAATCAAGCTACTACGTTTTAAGCACACATCAATATCTCCCGTCCGGTCTAGTGGGTTTTTTTGGAAGTCTGGTAATCTCACTGGCCCCTGGAGATCAACATGGCGTCAGCTTTTTCTTGGGCTGTTGCTATCCAAAAATATCTAAATCTCATTCTATTCCCTCGAGTTCATCGTTCCAGGCTTTTCCTAGCTAGAGAAGGAACTCAGGAGAAGACTTTCAGCGATAATGTCGCATGCTGTTTGAAGCAGATAAAACCGGTCTTTGAATAATAGGATAGACAGACAAGCAGATAAACAAACTGGCATAAAAAAAGGAAGATAATCTAATGAGTGCATTAGATTTGGTGGATAAAAGAACAATAGCTAGGTCTGGAGAGGTATTTCGAAAAGATAACACTGGGTGGAATTATTTTTTTTAAATAAATAAAATTAAACTAGTGCAAGCAGAACGACAGACAAATCTCAGAAAATACAGACAGACAGACAGACAGACAGACAGACAGACAGACAGACAGACAGACAGACAGATAGACAGATGGATGGACGGATGGATGGACAGACAGACAGACAGTCAGACAGAGAGACGGATGGATGGAGGGACAGACAGACAGAGAGAGAGAGACAGGCAGGCAGGCAGGCAGGCAGACAGACAGACAGACAGACAGACAGACAGACAGACAGACAGACAGACAGACAGACAGACAGACAGACAGACAGACACAGGGTTCCGTCACCGGTCTAAGAAGGAATGGAAGGATGATTGAAATCTTTCAGAAAAAAAAATCTGCAGACATTGATTCGAAAGTATAAAAGTTAGAAATAACCTCCATCCCTCCCCTTTCCAACTGTCGCGGATATTATTATGTTTCCAAATCCTGTTTACAAAATCGATAAAACTTTCTCTCTCTCTGTCTCTCTGTCTCTGTCTCTGTCTCTGTCTCTCTCTCTCTCTCATATTATCTCAAGAGTTCAAATTCAAGTTGGGTCCCCAGTGTATTCTTTTGCACTTTTAACTGGGATTCCCTGTTCCTCCTTATATTTTACTCTTCTAGAACGCTTTTTTTATGTCCAGGTAATGCTTCGCCATTTGTATTCCTCATATTTCCCCTGAAATCTCAGCTTACCTTTGTTTTTTATCCTTTAAATACACACATTCATTTAATATTATCATTCACCTGAAGAAGAATCACTTTTTAGATTCGAAAATTTGTAATTATTTTATATCACTATATAAGTCCATTTTGAATTTTAAGTCTCAGTTTCAGTTTCAGTTTCAGTTTAGTTTATTATAGGCACTAGACCAAAAGCATTCAATTTACATAGTACATTACACAATTATGAGACATCAGACACGCATCTTAATTCATGTCCTCCAGCTTCTTCCTTCTGCACCCGTCACGCACCCCCATTCATCTACTCTCTCTCTCTTTCGCTCTGCTCTGTCTAGCTCTTCTCATTCTCTCTCCCTCTTTCCAGCTCATATACTTCCACCCTCCCCCACAGATCCTAACCCCTTCACGTTTCCAACACAACTCGGGACCCCCTTCCCCTCCACCGCCCCCTCAAAACACACGCGCGCACACGCACGCACGCACGCACGCACACACACACACACACATGTGTGTGTGTGTGTGTGTGTGTGTGTGTGTGTGTGAACAGTGTGTGTCTGTGTGTGTCTGTGTGTCTGTGCATGTGACCATGTGCCATATCTGTACGTAATCACGTTTATAGTTGTAATTCACTGTTTGATTTAATCTCCATACTGCACTTGTTCTAGGCAAATTGCCAAATGGATTTATAAAGTTTATCTTATGTTATATATATATATGTATGTCCATATTAAAAAGGCGAGTATTAGCTTTTTATTTGTAAGGACAGACATGGGAGGGGCTTCTGACCTATGTCTATCCAAAGAAAAAAGGCGAATAAAAATCATCACACAAAATTAGGATTTTGAGGCGGTGTTCGTGCTAGTTGTGATGGTAGTGAAGATGATGATGTTGGTAATGATGATCATCATCATGATCATGATGGTGGTGACGATGATGATGATGATGAGGTGGTGGTAGTGGTGGTGATGTTGATGATGATGAAGATGATTATATCAATATCTACGTTTCTTTGTATTTATAATGTGGTATTGTGTTAGAATAAGATTTGGAAATCCTTTACAAACGCTTGTGTGACACTTTTGGATTCTTTGTTTTATTGTTTTTAAAATGATAATGATGATGATGATGATGATGATGATGATGATGTAGATGATGGATGGAGAGGGGAAGAAGAGAGAGAGAGAGAGAGAGAGAGAGAGAGAGAGAGAGAGAGAGAGAGAGAGAGTGAGTGAGTGAGTAGAGAGGTGTCTCCCTATGTAACCCGGTGTATATTATGGTGGGCGTGAGATGGGGATGGTGTGGATATTGAT
>JAWQUT010000922.1:15668-25534 GCA_033807755.1 Ellobium chinense
CATCGTCAGAATTGAATTAATGAATCGGCACTGAATGCACCCTCAGTGGCGTTAGGCTTGCAAGAGATAATGTTACTCTTAAGATGGTAAGAATTCAACTGGTGCGTTGGTGTTGAATGCACCCTCAGTAGCGTTCAGTATGCATTGTTAGTCTAACTTTCACGAAAGTAAGAGATCCCATCGTTAATGCGTAAAATCTCATTTAGATTAATAATTTGATAGTTAAAGTAGGCCTATATGTAGAGGGGCTCATGTCACCTCCCTCCACCCATTCTCTCCTGCATTCATCCCTGATCCGACGCCATCGTCTATATTGATCCTTATTTATGCGTCTGCCCACCATATACTTGGAGCCTATTTGTAAGTTCCAATTTCTTTACTTCCCCATCAAATATCGTGATCTCCTATGACACAGAAAAGCCATATTGAGGGAGGGAGTATCAAATTTCATGAGTCACCTGTTACTTGTGACCTTATGACTTCGCGCGCCAAAAGCTGTTTGGCTCAGAGACTGCTTTCTTCGTCGAACGGGAGGTAAATGAAATCACTTCATGCTACAGTATTTCGTAGCATTGAAGGCCGAGAGGAATTTAGCGCAGCCAAAGAAGATAGCATAATAAAATTGTTAACGTTTTGAACGCTGTGGCTCTTTCCTTCTTTCATTATCTATAATTTAATGAATGACAAAGATACGTATGCCTTTGTACATGGAGAAAAAAATATATTAAATTGCGGTGATGTACTCTACAATAAAAGCCTCATTGCGCTCATAGCTGGGTCATTTCACGTCAGATCAATCGGCTCTGCCGGTGACCCTCTTGGATTTTGTTAAAACTTGCCCTAAATGTTCTTCAGGGTCAGATATGAAACCATGCCAAAAAGTTCCTCTGAATTCCTTCTAGTTTCTGAGAAAAAAAGTTTTGAAGAAAATTAGCTTATTTTAGGTAAAACGCGCACAGCCATTTTGTCGAAGTTTGAGCTGTTATATTCCAAAAACCGTTTATCTCAGTGAAATGAAAGTGCCCACAGCTCTTCTCAGTGTTTCAAGGTTTAACTCATTCCATGCCAGTATGTTTTCCACGTTTTTGCCAGGCCACTATTTTCTATAAGTACTATTTCTTACTATAAAGAAAAATCGCATCCAACAACTCAAAACTAACGCCGATTTCATGAACGGGAGTTTAGGAAGAGTTGTCATTGCTTATGAGTACTAAAAAGTTTCAAACAGACCTGTAGTAGCGAAACAAAAGAAGATTTTGATATCGACGATACATCGTCGACTGGCACAGCCACGGCAACGTATATCGACGATATATCGTCGATTGGCATGGAATGAGTTAAGATTATGCTACCAGACTTTTTCTGATTTGTGTCGATTTCACCAAATTTGCCCACAAAAATGGCATTCCGTACAAAAAGTGCTAAGTTTAATGATGATAAAAAGGGAATTTTTCTCAACACTCACAGTCAAGTTCTTTTTTCCATAGAATGTCCTTATACTCTTCTGTTTTCTTCCAGAAAACTGGATGACTTGCTCTGTATGTTTTGGAGATATAGCCCTTCAAAGTCTGTAAAAATCACTTTAGTGACCTACTTTAACATGAAAAATGGGGATGTGGGGTTGCCCCAAAATACACCAGTTATGGCTCATTTTAAACGTCTTTGGTATATCTTTAATATAGAAGTTGTTTTGTGGTCAGTATTTGCTTGCTTATATGCTAAATTACTGCCCAAACTTCCGTAATCTTTTCATTTGTGAAACGAAGGGGCGTAACTGCAAATATTACAAAATTAGCAAAGGGAAACAACCTGTCCTGAAGGGAAACATTGTTTCAACCTACAAATGAGTGAGAAGATGATAAAGTCAAAAGTTTTCATTTGACAAAGTAAAACTTAACAGTCTTCTGGACACTTTTCGTAGGGAGACACTTTCTAGTTCTTAGCTCCATCTCAGAAAGAATACCTTTTTCTGTCTAGAGTTTGCATGCCTGCATTGCCATTCATAGGTCACTTAAAATTAAGGACTATAAACTATCTTTGCTAATATCCAGGTTTGAGGTGCAAGAGTCAACTGCTTTATTTTGCGTTCTCTCTCAGCACTCCTTGTGTTCTCTTAAAATGATTCTATATGAATGAGAAGTGATTAGTCAAAAGTTTTCATTTTAAAAGTTTAATCTCAATAACTTTCTATTCACTTTCCGTACAAAGACTCTTTTTGTAGGTTAGAATATCATGAAAGAGCCATAAACATTTCAGACACCTGGGGATATATGTTAAACTTCCTTCTGTAAGAAAGTAATCAGCTTAACTTGCTCATCATGAGACATTAAAAAAAAATACAAGTGAAAAGTCAAAAGATAAAAAGAAATCTGATGAGAAGGAAGTAAACAAAAGCATAAGTTTCATAACAAGGGTTATATTTCCAAGCAAACATAAACAGCTAACGTAAGATGTGGTGAAATAAGGAAAATGAAACTAGACTAGTTTACAGAGATTGTCAGAATCAAAGTGAGTCAAGTCCTCATTGTTGATAAGCCGTTCCCCTTCTTCCTTTACAGCTAGCATGCATATAAACTGTTAAGATATAAAAGATTTTATACAATCATTTAAAGAAAACATGAGAAGTGCTGAGAGAGAACGCAAAATAAAACATTTGACTCTTGCACCTCAAACCTGGATATTAGCAAAGACAGTTGATAGTCCTGAATTTTAAGTGACCTATGACATGGCAATGCAGGCATGCAAACTCTAGACAGAAAAAGGTATTCTTCATGAGATGGAGGTAAGAACTAGCAAGTGTCTCCCTACGAAAAGTGTCCAGAAGGCTGTTGAGTTTTACTTTGTCAAATGAAAACTTTTGACTTTATCACCTTCTCACTCATTTGTAGGTTGAAACAATGTTTCCCTTCAGGACAGGTTGTTTCCCTTTGCTGATTTTGTAATATTTGCAGTTACGCCCCTTCGTTTCACAAGTGAAAAGAATATGGTATTTTGGGCAGTAATTTAGCATATAAGCAAGCAAATACTGACCACAAAACAACTTCTATATTAAAGATATACCAAAGACGTTTAAAATGAGCCATAACTGGTGCATTTTGGGGCAACCCCACATCCCCATTCCTCATGTTAAAGTAGGTCACTAAAGTGATTTT
Source organism: Ellobium chinense (assembly GCA_033807755.1). Taxonomy (NCBI): domain Eukaryota; kingdom Metazoa; phylum Mollusca; class Gastropoda; order Ellobiida; family Ellobiidae; genus Ellobium; species Ellobium chinense. Next base: position 18,821 of record JAWQUT010000922.1, read on the forward strand.
TACAGACTTTGAAGGGCTATATCTCCAAAACATACAGAGCAAGTCATCCAGTCGTCTGGAAGAAAACAGAAGAGTATAAGGACATTCTATGGAAAAAAGAACTTGACTGTGAGTGTTGAGAAAATTCCCTTTTTATCATCATTAAACTTAGCAAATTTGGTGAAATCGATACAAATCAGAAAAAGTCTGGTAGCATAACCTTAAACCTTGAAACACTGAGAAGAGCTGTGGGCACTTTCATTTCATTGATATAAACGGTTTTTGAAATATAACAGCTCAAACTCAGACAAAATGACTGTGCGCGTTTTACCTGAAATAAGCTAATTTTCTTCAGAATTTTTTTTTTCTCAGAAACTGAAGGAATTCAGAGGAACTTTTTGGCATTGCTTCATTTCTGACCTGAAGAACATTTAGGGCAAGTTTTAACAAAATCCAAGAGGGTCACCGGCAAAATTGAAAAAGATTGGTTGATTTGACGTGAAATGACCCAGCTGTCAGTTGGTTTTTTGCTAACGCACAAGGCACCATAGCGATCCCATGATCGCAGTCATTCTCTAGAATTAACCACTTTTTTTCATCCTATCTTTCTTCCTTCCTCCCTTCCCTTCCTCCTTTTTTTTTATTCTGTAAAATTTATTTTCTTGCCATCTTGCAATGGTTTATAGTTTTGTTTGCTTGCATATCATGATTCAAGTTCAATAATGATAATTACTTCCATGGGTAAATCATATTATAATATAACAGATCAATATGAAAAACAAAATACAATTTACATATCTTGTGGATTCGTTTTTGAATGTCTGGTTCCACATGCTTATTAATAATTATGTCTTAAGTCAATAAAGTAATGTTCTCTACCACTCCCAAAGAGGACACCAAAATGACGACTTGAATAATACTTTAGAGCGTCCTATGCTTTTGCATATAATACTGATTGATACCTTTGAGTTTGAAGATCATGCAAATTCAAATTGGAACCATATAGAACCCAATACGATACATTGACACAGCACCTGTATTCTATGAACCGTTTCGGGATAAGGGCGAAATGGTCACTTGATTTCTGAAGTTGTGGACAAAATGGCGATGTAAGGCGGACCTGATACATTGCTTTAAGTGCCATAAGTAAGCAGAACGCCAGAATAAAGACCTTTTAAATATTTCAGCGGATATTATGCTTTTGCATAAAATACTTGTGGCAATGGACGATTATTTTTGCATTTTAGGATTACTCAAATTCAAAATGGAAGCGCACGGAAAGTGATTTTTTTTTCTCCAAAAAAAATAGGTTCGATACTCTTGGACACAGTGATTCAGCCGCATTCTGAGTATGGATCGTTTCGGGATAAAGGCTCAACGGTCACGTGATTTCTGAATTATTGGGGCGGATTCTGATGCATTGCTTCACACGCCACAAATAAGGAGCCGTTGTCGTGATCTGTAGCCGGCTTCGAATTGCAGGGACAGTAGAGATAAAATTCCACGTCCATCAATTAGACGCCAGAATTTATTGTCTTTATAACCTGCGGCCATCTAGAACCCTTCTGCAAAATGTAGCATTTAAAAGATGTTTAGGGAAATGATTATTACTTATTTGACACCAGAAGCGCGCACGAATCGTGCTAGGCGAAAGTTCACGAGCTAAAAATAGGAGGGAGTTTCCCGGCCTAGTTGTTATGACGATACGATGACGAAAAACAGTTAGTTACTAGTAGAACCAAAGGAGCAATCAGAATGAAGGCCTGAAATGGTACAGTATATTCTTTGACCTCAAACGTCTGGGTTGTTTGATAAGTTTCAAGATTCAAGATTCAAGATCTTTATTAGGCTCAGGGCCAAAAAAAAACAACAAAACAACAACAACAAAACGTCAATACATAGTCTACATCAAATCAAAGATAGTAAAGACGAAAAGGGAAGACGTGAGGAATAGGAGAGAAATAAATGAATAAATAAATAAATAAATAAATAAATAAATAAATAAATAAATGGAAGAAGAAAGCCTGAAGAAAGAAAGAAAGAGAAAGAAAGAAAGAAAGAAAGAAAGAAAGAAAGAGAAAGAAAGAAAGAAAGAAAGAAAGAAAGAAAGAAAGAAAGAAAGAAAGAAAAGAAGAAACATACGCTAGAATTGATGGTTAATATATTGCATCATCACTCTCCTTTCTTGTCACTTTCTCAAGGTCTCTCACCCAAGTCACCATGTCTTACATGCATCCTTATTCCCGCTTCTTCTCACATACAATCTCCAAAGTTACTTTCTTCCACGTTAACCCTAAAAAAACACACAGTAATCTGTCACGTTGCTTAGGCCAGTCTTCATTCTCTCCTGCAGAAAATAGATTGTTCATTGTAGCACTAATCAGGCTGGTAATGCCCTAGTATAATCCCTTTAGGATCATTGTTCCTTGTGTGCTATCCATTGGCTTCTTGAAGTAAGACACTGATTAATGGAATGTCTATTCTAAGCTTCTTCATCTGTGTTGGGAATAAATTATTAAAATGACACTGCATATCCATAGTTTTTTTTTTCTTTTCTGTCAACAACAACAACAACAACAACAACAACAACAACAACAACAACAACAACAACTACACCAACAACAACAACAACCTTAGTCGACTGGGGAAATGGAAGTAAGGTATCTTTCCTAAGGACACCACCACATAAACCGCCCGGCCCGAAAGTCGAACACACAAGCATTAGACGTGACAGTGTCCACATTCTGTGTAAGACTCACAAACCAAACGGCAAAGCTGCCTCTACAGTATGACTATCTATAAGGTCGCGACGGAAAGAACTATGGATACGGAAGTGACATTTAGTCCCGGTACGGAAATCATGCCAAAAGTGATAAACGTTTCCAAGACTTGGATAAGACTGTGTCGTGGTTAGTCATACAGTTTTCATACTTAAGTCATGCAATGTCTGTCGTATGTCCGTGTTGTGTTTCCGAAATATGAACAAGGTTTTGCCACTTCCGTATCGTCACAACAACTAGGCCGGGAAACTCCCTCCTATTTTTAGCTCGTGAACTTTCGCCTAGCACGATTCGTGCGCGCTTCTGGTGTCAAATAAGCAATAATCATTTCCTTTAGACTTATACCATTTAACATTGATTTTGCGGTACAATATTTCATGCATGAAAAAAGCTCTTGCGAATGAGAAAACGTGCCCGCAGATTTAGTGCTAACCATCTCTCACCTCTCTCTCCGTCTCCCTAAAGGCTGAAGATAGTAATGAATGATACCATAAACCGCAGTATCGATATCGATACTTTTTGCAGATCGCATTCAACACTGGTAATGAAACTTGAACGTCTTCTTTGACCCTGATAAAATGCCGTTGTTGTTGCCAGTTTTTTTTTCATTTACAAAGCGAACAACCCATCTGAATGACGAGCTTTTCTCATTGCCACATCTCAATACCTGGTCATTGGATTGGATACTCGCTGATCCGAGGACTAATCGGTTACCAAGATATCTCGGTATTAATACCTGCCGAAAACTAGCCGAAACATTTCTGGGTCAGGACTGAATTGAATACAACTGATACTCAGAAACTGGATGTTTCTTACCTATGCTTGACAAAAATCATTCGAATCACTATACTATGAGATCAACATTTATTTTTAGCCACATTATAGCAAAGGTTGGGGGGGGAGGNGGGGGGGGGGGGGGGGGGGAGAAAAACGGGATAATTATATTGCAGTTTATTAGTCTCGTATCCAGGCTAATTGCTGCTCACGCGATTTCTCACTATTATCACCCCAGCAGGTCAGATCACTCTAGGACTCTCCCAACTCCCTGGGGAGTTTACAGTGCCGCTGCCATTTGAAGACGCTGATCATCAGAATTCTGACAACATCTTTCACTGCTTATAGCCAGGCTCTGATTTTAGAGATGGGTGCACTGAGGAAAATGTGGATGATACTTACCCAATGTACTTACAACACGATCGTGGTCGGGAATCGAACCTCACAACCACAAGATCTTGAATCCAACCCCGCAATCATTCGACCATGTCGCGTCACAATCATTTAATCCTGTACCTCAGACTTAATTAATTTAACATTTTCTAGCATTGCAAAAAACTCGATAGTCATCGGGGATGAAAAAATCTGCCTGCTGAAGAGAAGAGAAAAGAGAAGATGATGAGGGGTATCAAGCGCTGGATTTTGCCGGGGTCCCCAGAATAGTTCGTTAGGGCCTCGTCCAGTACCATACCCTTGCCGGAATCTGAAATGAATCATTATACAATGTCTTGTTATGCCTTAAAGACAGTTGGATAGGTTGCTAAGGTAACGAGTCATCAAAAGTATTCCTGAGGAGGTAATTCTGAAGCCAGTACATCCGTCTTCATTGGCTAATTAATCATTCTTTAGCGACTGCCGAAAGTCAGACCATGGGATGTCGTTAATCATAGTCGTGCTTGTTGTTCTCAGAGGGGTTACATAATATGAATGGCCATTGAAGAGGACCTGACGAGGGGAGAAGAGAGGAGGAGGTTTGGGATCAAAGACAAAGGGTGGGGTTGGATGCAAAAAATGTTGACACTGCTATTAATAATTATGGTCTGAATCAGTTTTCATACTTCTGAGAATACGATGAGGATAGATGTTTCTGGCAAAGCAAAACTTTGCAACTGCAATGTTGGTGGAAAAATACTGACACATTTCAGTTGTTTTTTTTTTAAACCTGATAACATGGGCCTTGATTTTATAAATGACATGGTACCTTTTCATGAATCAGGCCATTTTCATAACACAGTGACAATGTATTAGCATTAGTTGTGGTAGACAGCAGCCGTCCATTCCAAAGAAATAAGGCAAGTCCAATATTGTTACAGTTGTTCACCTTCTCCTGCGTAAGCTGCGGCCCCTTGGGTCAGCCAGCAAGTGTATCAGTTCGTTACACGCCCTTGCCAGTCCACCAGTTAGCTGCATACTGACATGGGCCTCTCGTGTTGGGCTAGTGCGTACAGATACGGCGCTTGCATTACAAGAATTGAGATAAAGGCTTGTGGCTGTGTCGATTCATGCCAATACTTCTGTGGTCGTCTGGAATTAGGAATTACTGAAATTTTATAAAACAATAAAATTTGAGATGATTAAAAGAAATTAAGAAAAAAACAGTGACAAGAAAGACAGAGAAAGAGGTGGGAGAAAGAAAGAAAGAAGAAAGAAAGAAAGAAAGAAAGAAAGAAAGAAAGAAAGAAAAATGAAATTACACCGAAACTGTTACGATTAAGACCTATTTTGGTCTGGGCTATTTGGAGTGGTAGGTTAAGCGTGATAACGTAAGGTCATCTTTGAACACTGTGTCACAATCAATATGGGCCTAATATTGTGGCACTTGTTGTAAGTGCCTTGGGAAAGCATTTCATTAACATTTTCCTCAGTCCACCCGTCTGTAAAATGGGTACCTGGCTATAGGCAGTGGAAGATATTGTCGGAATGCTAGTGATCAGCGCTTATAAATGGCAGCGGCACTGTATGCTCCCCAGGGAGTCGAGAAAGTCCTAGAGTGTTCAGGCCTGCTATGGTAATAATAGTGTGAAGTCGCATGAGCGGGCATTAGCCTGGATATGAGACTTATAAACCGCATTATTATATTATTATTATTATTATTATATAACAGTATAAATTCAAAGACCCGAAACCAATGCGTTCGGAAAGGACAACGTACACAGTCATTGTAATATTTTCTCATTATGATTATTCTCTCTCTCGCAAATTTAAACACTTCAGACTGGAAAATTAGGGCTGTTATTCTGGAGATAAGGGAGGGGGGAGGGTGGGTGGAACTGGCATATTTGACCTGATAATCATGGTCGAAGACATGATGTGTGACGTAATGATATACTATACGCCAGAGTTACTTTAAATAGGAAAAAAAAACCCCAGACTAGCCGCGGTCATCTGCAAGTAGCCAATCTGGCAGCACTGCTTTAATTCACACTTTTCTTCGTTGTCACGAACTGTATCAGAAGTGGCTCTTTCATCAGGCCTAGAATCAACGTGAACTCTTGATTATCGAGGTCGCCGTTCTCTTTGGCACACAATGAAAATAATCGTACCGCTTCGTCAATTCTAAGTAGTCACACAACAGTTTGCTTTAAGGTCACAGGCACCTTTTTAAAAAATTTACTTTCTTCTTTGGGTCCTAAAATTAAACTATGTTTTTTTAAACATTCTTCAAATAACCCAAAATAATTTCCTCAAGTTAAGGGCATAGGGGATGAGGCTGAGATTTTGTACTTCACAGCATTAGTTTAATTGTTTTTTTATGATCGATTTAGGTGACAGACGAAGCTGAGTTAGTAGAAAACAAAGATGTCATCTTTGGCTGGACATGGTCTGACCAACTGTGAACATAAAATCACAATGACAGATAACTGACAGCTTACGCTTTAACTAAGGGTGCATTCAGCACCGAAGTAATAAGGATGTAACCAAAATCCCATCGTTAATGCGCAAGCCTATTGTAGCATTTGTGATGCTTGTTGTTTGCTTAGGCTAGTGCCCCCCCCCCCCCNCCCCCCCCTCCTCTATTTTACGGCCCTGGACCGCACGCGGCTCCGGTCCTTCATGATTCGAGAATGTTGCAGTTACGAGTTAGTAGCGGCCAACCTTGTTGAGATCAGTTGTTTTTTTTCCTCTCTTTTAATTACGGCGGCAGTACCACTAGTGAGACTGTCTAGTGTCAAGGTCAGGT
>JAWQUT010000922.1:30289-32789 GCA_033807755.1 Ellobium chinense
CTCTCTCTCTCTCTCTCTCTCTCTCTCTCTCTCTCTCTCTCTCTCTCTCTCTGTCTCTGTCTCTCTCTCTGTCTCTGTCTCTCTCTCTCTATATATATATGTAAAATTATATATGTCAGCAAAGGTTATCCTTCCGAATTTTGACCTTTGGAGCCTTATGGAAATTAAGCCAGTGAGTAACCATTAGATGCATGGCTGCCTTCAGGAAAGACTAGAATGTCTCTATATATAGGTCCGTCAAAGTTATGTTTCTGTATTTTGACGTATGGCACCTCAAGGAAATTAATCCAGTGAATAACCAACAGATGCATGGCTGTTCTGAGTAGAGATTAGACAATATCTATCTATAGGTAGATTAGATCAGTAAAGGTAAGCCTTCTGTGCTTTGACCTATGAAGACTTCAGGAAATAAACCAATGAGTGACCAATGGATGCACACTTTAGACATAAATTACGTCAGTAAAGATAATCCTTCTGTGTTCTGACTTATGGAGACTTAAGGAATATGATGTGATGACCAATGGACGCATGCTGTCTCGAGGAAATAGTGGACTTATCTATATATATAGGTCACGACAGTTTATTCTTCTGTTGTTGATATACGGATCCGGAAACCCCAGTGGATTATGGGGAAAGGAAATCGTTAGCAAGATTTCCGAGTCTACATCTGCAGATGATAGACTAGAACAGGTGGGATTAATGCTTGTATTTACGTATTTTAGTGTGGTATATGGAAAAAAAATACTTGAAGAAAGGACTATCAAGTTACGAAGACTATATCCGCATTTGCTCTTTGAGCCAATAAATGTTCTCTCTATCGTCACTCACAAGAAGTTTAACAATTTTTAATTAAGTCTTCTTTAATAGTTTGCAGCATAAAATGAATTTATTAAAAAAATGCTGTTTATAATATAGGTGTTTCATCTCTGTTTTCCTACGAACCGATTCATCGAGGAGCGTAAACAAGCTATCTAGTTTTCGTAAAGACAAGTGTTCCGCACAAAAGGACATACCGAAGACCTACTAGTCTTCAGGTTTAGTTTACAAAATCAGGAACGAATGCAAATTTACTTGGTTAATAACTCCAGGGCACATTCTGCACTCCGTCCAAAGGACACATTTTTTTTACTGTCTTCCTGTGTTATTTGATAATGCCCTAGTTTCATCCAGTTAAGACTCTGTAACCCTAAGACCATCGCAGGACACTGTGGCAGATGTCTTGAATATATCATTCGTATCCACTAAGTAGGCATTATTATAGTTTACCAACTTCTAGATCATTACAGACGATGTTACGGTACCTTACAACAGCTGAGTCATACAAGGTCGCAGGGAGGAAATCTTGGGTGCAAAGCTCTCGTTCCGGACTGTGCTGTCAGTATTATTTTGACTTCCGTGCCGGAAATAAATTATGGGATAAACAATGATTGTGATGATAAACGTCCAGGAAGGCTGGCCTCGATATTAAGTTTCCGACTTTGAAATGGAGGTGGTTATAATAGCTCGCACAACATTGCCGGAACTCATTTTCATATTTGAGTATGAGTGACTGAGTATGAGCTGAATCTCTATCTATTTGCATTAAATTCACAATGGACAATGTTATAAGTAAGTCCTGTTTTTCTTATACATCATGATTTCAAATGCCGAGAGGGCAGTTTATAATTTCGATTAAGAAGTGTGCGTGTTTGAAGAAACACATAATAATATGTAAGAAAAAAAGGACTCAAAACTAGAGCATTACAATGATTTTAACTGTTTTATCGAAGTTTTTAAGTCCACAATAAGACCGAGCTCACAAGATTCAAGATTCAGGAAAGTTTATTAGCTCATGACATATGAACATTAAAATATACTGTCATCGAAATGAAAAATATTTTTTAAAAAATCCATCACAAATATCGAGTCTTCCTTCTCCAAGCCTCACCACAGCTAAGCTGCCAGTGAGGAAAGCTCTCAAGGTCAGTTAAAAAAAAAAACAAAGGGAAAAAAGACTCATAAGGATTTAGGAGGGCTGTTTACCTGTGGCCACAGGCAGAATCTATATCTTAATAAATGTACTTCGTTATCCACGGTGAATACTAGTAATGTTTTGGAAATTTCCTATGGTCACCGCCATGCGGTAACAAAGGTAAGGAGTATGCTTACGGCACCTATGACCGTATCCAGAGTCGATATGTTAATTACATACTGCGTTAACTACTGTTTTAGAAGTCACCCGTGGTTACCAAAATGCGTTTCCTAATGTAAGGAGTGTGTTTGTGATCCATGGACCCAAAGGAGTTCTCAGAATCCTTCCTAGAACGAAATGACATCTTCAAAAGGCTTTCTGCTATGCCTCTGTCCCAAACCATTGAAATTCCCATTTTACTAGTTCATGAGGGTCGAGGTGTATGACCCTAAAGCCATACATATGACGTCGAATTTGTCTGTGATGACTAGCCAAGGCGATTTGACTCGTGTCAATGACAATGACAATGACAATGACAAAAGGATTTAT
>JAWQUT010000922.1:42789-47338 GCA_033807755.1 Ellobium chinense
TGCTGGCAGTGTTGTCTGTCTCGTCATGTGCTTTTTCCTTTTTTCCCTACAAGAGAGTGATGTTTTTCATTACATTTCCCTACGCACAGTGTCGATGCATTTTTAGTGAAAATGATCGTATAGGTTGACAGTTAAAAGAAGGACACAGGCCTTTTGCTAGCTTTGTCCTACATTTCGTTATTTTTCTCAGCAAGTTAGGAAAAGCCATTTGCCTCTTCTTAGCGGCTTTTCGTGAAGCCATTTTAGCTTACCGTAGGTGAAATTTCTTATGAGTGTCAACAATGGTAAGTCGCTTTATAATAAAAGGATGGGTATGAAATCAATGAATCAGTATATGGCAAGACTGTTAAAATAAACAGATGCATATTAACAAAACAACGCTAAGTATTATGATGAAACTGTTCAAACACAGATGAGTTTTGACAAAACAACTCAACGCACGACGTACTAAGATAGGTCCAGTTCAGTAAATACGCATTAAAACTAGTCAATTTCATTATTACACAGGCACTAAAACTAGTCAAGTTCAGTGTCCATACGCACGAAACCTACTCCAGTTCAGTAGTACACACACACTAAAGCTAGTCCAGTTCAGTAATACACACACATTAAAACCAGTCCAGTTCAATGTTACATACACATTAAAACTAGTCCAATTCAGTATTATATACGCACTAAACTAGACCAATTCAGTATTACATACACACCAAAACTAGTCCGGTTCAGTATTACATACTCACTAAAACTAGTCCAGTTTAGTATCACATACATACTAAAAGTAGTCTAGTTCAGTATTACATACGCACTAAAAACAGGTCCAGTTCAGTATTACATACACACTAAAACTAGTCCAAGTTTGTGCTACATACGCACTAAAACTAGCCCAGTTCAGTATTACATATGTACGAAAACTAGTCCAGTTCAGTATTACGTACGCACTAAAACTAGCCCAATTCAGTATTACATACGCACGAAAACTACTCCAGTTCAGTATCACATATATACTAAAAGTAGTCCAGTTCAGTATTACATACGCACTAAAAACAGGTCCAGTTTAGTATTACATACACACTAAAACTAGTCCAAGTCTGTGTTACATACGCACTAAAACTTGTCCAGTCAGTATTACATATGTACAAAAAAGAAGTCCAGTTCAGTATTACATACGCACGAAAACTACTCCAGTTCAGTATTACATTTGGGCTACTGTCATTGCATATATTAAGTTACAGAGACGAAAAAAAAAAGAACAACAGCAACTGTGATTACTTAAGTACGTCTTTCACTTCCTTTTATTTTGAAGAAATACATGTGAACTTTATCTTACTATGTAGCACTTGGGTATATAAATATGCCAATAACTAATCCCTTTACCTTAACCCTCCCAAGTAAAAGTTATTATGGAGTACCTTCGTGGTGCATTTAGTTATCCTGCACAGTTAATATTACTTTCTAACAGTGTGGTGTCTAAAAGTACCCAAGAATCCTTCGAAGAAAGAGTCTATAAATCGCAACAGGAAAATTATGGTTCCATCTTTAACCCACGCTTGTCTTTCTCAGGAGATCTCTATAAAGAGTTTAGGTAGCCCACGAATGTCTTAAAAGGCACATGAAAAGCGTTGGCTATTTATTTGTGCGTTTACTCGTGTGAAACACAAATTTGTAAAGAGAAAAACTTTGAAAGTATATAAAATCTCTATGTCCTGGAATGCCATATTATTTTAGAGGAACACATTCTTCCGGGACAAGACCAGACTGATATTGAATACTCCAGAGGCTGTCCCTGATGCTTACCGTCCTTGGAGGCTATCCCAGGATGCCCCACTCCTCTCGACAACCCATTAAGGTGTCTGTCTGAAAATTGCGCAGAATGACGTCATCAAAGTATTTTTCTCACTAATTCTCAGAGAAAACAGTGGACACATAGGTTCAACTTATACGTTCAATTTATCATGGTTATGTTGTGACCTTGTGACATTTTGTTTATTACATTTTTGTTTTATTAAAGGCAAGAGTGTCACAGTACAACTAATATGAATATCATATATATCTATTTATTAATAGGTGACAAAAGGTGAGGGTGAAGACAATAAAATTTGATCTCATTGACTTTAGAAATATTGTGCTAATTATTGACTANAAAGAACAGCGAGCAAGACATGGCCATGTATCGAATCAAATTGTACACGAATTTTGCATGAGTCGAAATGTGAAATCGGGTGTGCTTTTGAGTGACTCGAAATATTGTGCATGGGGTGGAGTGGTTCTAAATGTTAATCAAAGATTCCAACTTACCAGGAAAATTTCAGCCTGAATTTAGCAGACATGTAATGCGCCCTTCTTATAAAGTAGTTGACAGTTCTAGTCTAGGCACTGCTGGCAGTGTTGTCTCTCTCGTCATGTGCTTTTTCCTTTTTTTCCCTACAAGAGGGTGATGGTTTTCATTACATTTCCCTACGCACAATGTCGATGCATTTTTAGTGAACATGTTCATATTATAAGTTGACAGTTAAAAGAAGGAAACAGGCCTTTTGCTAGCTTTGTCCTACATTTCATTATTTTTCTCAGCAAGTTAGGAAAAGCCATTTGCCCCTTCTTAGCGGCTTTTCGTGAAGCCAGTTTACCTTACCGTAGGTGAAATTCCCAATAAGTGTCATTATTGGTAAGCCGCTTTATAATAAAAGGGCGGGTATGAAATCAATGAATCAGTATATGACAAGACTGTTAAAAAAACAGATGCATATTGACAAAACAACGCTAAGTATTATGATGAACCTGTTAAAACACAGATGAGTTTTGAGAAAACAACTCAACGCTCTACGTACTAAGATAAGTCAAGTTCAGTAAATACGCATTAAAACTAGTCCATTTCATTATTACATAAGCACTAAAATTACTCCAGTTCAGTAGTACATACACACTAAAACTAGTCCATTTCAGTAATACACACACATTAAAACCAGTCCAGTTCAGTATTACATACGCACTAAAACTAGTCCAATATATTCAGCATTACATACGCACTAAAACTAGTCTCCAATATATTCAGCATTACATACGCACTAAAACTAGTCCAGTTCAGTATCACATACATACTAAAAGTAGTCCAGTTCTGTTTTATATACGCACCAAAACTAGTCCAATTCAGTATTATATACGCACTAAACTAGACCAATTCAGTATTACATACACACTAAAACTAGTCCAATTCAGTATTATATACGCACTAAACTAGTCCAATTCAGTATTACATACACACTAAAACTAGTCCAGTTCAGTATTACAAACGCACGAAAACTACTCCAGTTCAGCATCACATACAAACTAAAAGTAGTCCAGTTCTGTATTACATACACACCAAAACTAGCCCAAGTCTGTGTTACATACGCACTAAAACTTGTCCAGTTCAGTATTACATATGTACAAAAAAGAAGTTCAGTTCAGTATTACATTTGGGCTACTGTCATTGCATATATTAAATTACAGAGACGAAAAAAAAAAGAACAACAGCAACTGTGATTACTTTAGTGCGTCTTTCACTTCCTTTTATTTTGAAGGAATACATGTGAACTTTATCTTACTATGTAGCACTTGGGTACATAAATATGCCAATAACTAATCCCTTTACCTTAACCCTCCCAAGTAAAAGTTATTATAGACTACCTTCGTGGTGCATTAAGTTATCCTGCACAGTTAATGTTACTTTCTAACAGTGTGGTGTCTAAAAGTACCCAAGAATCCTTCGAAGAAAGAGTCTATAAATCGCAACAGGAAAATTATGGTTCCATCTTTAACCCACGCTTGTCTTTCTCAGGAGTTCTCTATAAAGAGTTTAGGTAGCTCTGTTGCCCACGAATGTCTTTAAAGGCACATGAAAAGCGTTGGCTATTTATTTGTGCGTTTACTCGTGTGAAACACAAATTTCTAAAGAGAAAAACTTTGAAAGTATATAAAATCTCACTGTCCTGGAATGCCATATTATTTTAGAGGAACACATTCTTCCGGGACAAGACCAGACTGATATTGAATACTCCAGAGGCTGTCCCTGATGCTTACCGTCCTTGGAGGCTATCCCAGGATGCCCCACTCCTCTCGACAACCCATTAAGGTGTCTGTCTGAAAATTGCGCAGAATGACGTCATCAAAGTATTTTTCTCACTAATTCTCAGAGAAAACAGTGGACACATAGGTTCAACTTATACGTTCAATTTATCATGGTTATGTTGTGACCTTGTGACATTTTGTTTATTACATTTTTGTTTTATTAAAGGCAAGAGTGTCACAGTACAACTAATATGAATATCATATATATCTATTTATTAATAGGTGATAAAAGGTGAGGGTGAAGACAATAAAATTTGATCTCATTGACTTTAGAAATATTGTGCTAATTATTGGCTAATGTGTTTGTTATTGATACAGTGTATTAATGTATTTCTCGTTCATTAATGTGTGTGTTTGTTCTTCATCTCTCTTTTGTGTGTGTGTGTGTGTGTGTGTGTGTGTGTGTGTGTGTGTGTGTGTGTGTGTGTGTGTGTGTGTGTGTGTG
>JAWQUT010000922.1:50758-60797 GCA_033807755.1 Ellobium chinense
TGCCAATAGCACCTGGCATAAAAATATGCAATTTTAAATAGTCCCTATAATATCAGAAAATTGGCCATGGGGAGGGGGGGGGGAGGGATTGGATTTTAATTTCAAAGGCTTAGATAGGTGCAAATAATATGTGTAGACTCAGAATAGGTGAGGTTTAGTCACTCGGGTATACAATTTTTGGTTGTTGCTAGCTGGGTAAGGTTACCCTGTTTACTGAGTGAAAAGGCCTAAAATATTAGGTTNTAGAAGATGTACCGGATGTAACCAAAACACGTTCTATTGAACTAACGGAAGTTACTCTGGAAATTTTGTGTGAATACAGTCCATTTGAGGTCTAGTTCTGTAAAGTGGCCGCACCTCGGCCTGGCCGCTAGGTGGGCAGGTGACTCTATAGCAAACAGTGAAAACTACATTTGCATCTTCATACCTACAAAATGGGAAGCCACATCCCTTCCTTGTATTCTGTGGGTAGTCTTCAGCAAAGGGTACGCTTCTGGTTGGTGCGCGCCAGTCACGGTGAGGAAGGGTGCACAACTACTAGAGGATTGTTAAGAATGTGTCGCATTTTGTACAGAACCGAAAGAAAAGGGTCGGCAAGTGACGGCAACCATTTAGAGTTTCAAATTTGCTAGTGGAACATCTTATCAACCGCTTTCTGTCGGTCGGAGGAGAATGTAACCAGAACTAACGGTGGTGTGTCTGCTAACGAATCAGACAAAGGTAGATGTATAGCATACACTACTCCCAGGTCAGTGTATTGTGCCTCGTCTCTTCCCTATTAGTCGATCCATCTTGGCTTGTCTAGAGACTAATACTTCCTTTGCTTTGGACGGAGTGTGGCTTCCCATGTTGTCAAAATGCACAAACCAAACAAACGTAGGCCTGCAGCTCTTTGACTATCGCCTGGGAATCTAAGGTTGCTGGTGGAGCTTGGACTGATCTCCATCGATGAGAATACTCAAAGCCCTCCTAATATCAATATTCCTTCCTTCCTTCCTTATTTCCTTCCTTATTTCCTTCCTTCCTTTCTTTCTTTGTTTGTTTCTTTCTTTCTTTCTAAATTCCAGTCCTTCAAAATGCCGATGGATCTAATTTCATTATAATGGGTCTGAGACTGCACTTCATCAGCATGACTGTTATGGTACAGATTGTAACGACAGAGCAACGTATAGGAAAAGTATTCCCATAAGCCTTTGCCATGTCCCGTCCACACTGGAAACGCCGGTAACAGCCGAGAAGCGCAGCGCAGCTCAGCTTGCACTTCTGGTTTGGAATGAAGAGGGTACCAGCCATCACACAGTTAAGGCAGCTTTTGACAATATTCGGACACTAACAGATCCTAGAATAACACAGTTCCTAATCTAGATTACTGAAGTTCCGAAAAAAAAATCATCGATTAAAGTAAGGTCCTTCCTAAATTTTCTTAAAACCTTGCATAGTAGAAGTATAAATTAACAATGCACTTCTAAATAGTCTGACACTTACACACATCGTCGGCTGTATGACAAAGAGGCGAATAGGTAAAAACGCCTGTACGACGAAAAGGCGAACGTTTAACTTCTCTGCATGACGAAGAGGCGAACCGCCCAAATCAGTGTTCCGAGAAATTTGGATTTGAAAATTTTGTACTTCTATCATCACTGATTCCTCTAAAACTTTCACCCCAATGGGTAGTTTTCTTGTGCATTGTTGTAGTTTAGTATATCAGTTACCCGTGTCTTGCTCAAGTTATGGTTTGGTAAAGTGTGTGTCATGCATTTTCGTTTTTAGTTTGAGAAGCCACATATTTCGCCCCTACGTCATGCAGGAAACGACATGGTGGAATAACCCTCATGGGGTATGATTTGTTGTGTGTAGTTAAGAACTTTGCTGTAAGAGGATCGCATCTAGCCGATGAGTATAGACCACTCTTAAGTTTGTTATTATGCATTGTCATAAGTGAATAGCAAACAACGACTCCAACAAACATTCCATCCGCGTTATATTTTTTCACTGCCAGAGACATATAATGGGCCAATATAAGGATTGGGCTTTGAAGACTGGCTATGATTAACAGCAAGACTGGCTTTTATTGCATCATGTATCTATTGCTTTCGGAAGCGAGATTTGATAAGGTAATCACTCTACTATCTATATTTTGCTGAAATCGGAAGTGAGTTTTGTTGGAGTTGACTAATTAAAAACGGTCTATGATACACTGACGTTAATCGCATGTCTAAGCTCCACCTACATGGTGCCTTGGGCTCGTCTCTCTCTCCACAGGAGACGAATCTGTAGTCCTCACACGCCCCTGTCTGGAGGGAGAAGAGGGTGGGGTAGGGGCACTCCACTAAGTACTCCATGTACTCTGGGCCACCGCCGAGCATAGAGCAGTTGTAATACTGACTGCAATGTCCGGCGTCCGGAACTGTAGCTGTTGGGTTGTTTTGGCAAAGTGGTAGAATGTGTCCTGAGGATCGAAAGAAATGAAGACCTTTGAACATCCTTAGGCCTTTCCACATCATGTAAAGTACAATTCAGAGGTAATTTTTTTTTCAGTCTTTATATGAACAAACAAACCGAAATATAGATCAATTTCCTTCCATTATGCACTTCATTAGAGCTTTTGCCAACTTGGAATATTGTTTTTTTAAAGAATAGAAAGTATGATTTACAGAATACTTGCTGTAACGACTACTAGTAAAATATACTCCTGCTGTAACTTAAAATAGTATAATTATGTCTACTATTCTGCCGTTATATGACAAAAGGACGAAAGCGCCAAAGTAGGTCAAATTGAGTTATTTATAGTTTTGGAATCCCAAGATGATGACGCACATTTCTATCTGGGTCCCATCACGATATCTCAATAAATAACGAAGTTAGGGAACTTTAAAGGACACTAAGCGCCAGTGTTAATTATAAACAATTATAAAGGCGAGTCCTTAAAAGTTTGAAAAACATTTTTGCAATTTTCTCAAAACTTTCCCCATGGCGCTTTCTTCCTTTTGTCATAAAACGGCAGTATTACTACCTCTACTTTATGGGTGTCGTTCAACTATGCGCACTAGGTCTAACTTCCGGTCACAACCACAGCAAGTTCATCATAACAACTGTAAAATTCTTCAATTTGCAGTAGTATTCCTTCTACTCCTCCTTCTTCTCCTTTTACTACTACTGCTACTACTGTTACTACTGTTACTATTACAACCACTGCGACTACTACTAACCCATTTCTACAACTTCTTCTATTACCACAACCTTAACTACGAACTACTACTACTACTAACACCATCACAGCTTCTACAGTTGCTACTCCCACTACAACTATTGCTAAAACTATTACTTTTACCCCACCATTATTACTACAATTACACTACTATTTATTTAATACTAAAAAAGAGAGTCTACATTGCACTACACAATAATAAAGATATATATAGGCAACACTAGATTTATACAGGACTCACTCCAGATCACCCCAACACAACGTGAAGCATCAACCTTGATAGCCACCTCACACTTGCTGTTTCTCTCGGGCAAAGCGTAGAGCTTTCCATGTGGACACGCTGTAGGGATAGCCTATAGAAAGCAATAGTGTTTCATATTTATTATTTAAAAAAAAAAAGGGGAGGCAGCGTGGCCGGGCGGTTTGTGAGTCGAACTCAGAAACTGAAGACTTTCAAGTCTAAGGTTTATGTGTTTGACTCGCGAGCTGAGCGGTTTACGTTGTAGTGTCCTTGGGAAAGACACTTCGCTTCCATTTCCTCACTCAACTCAGGTGTAAATGAGTACCTGGCTTTAGAGCTGGGGGGACCAGGGCGCTGCACCGCTGGCGACCAGCAATGACTTTGTTATGCATTTCATTTGTAATATTATGTATTTACATGTATGATGTGTATTGTTATATGTTTTGTATTATGAATGAGATGTTTAACACTGTATGACATTGTAAAACAATTTCCCTACGGGGTAAATAAAGTCGTATTTATTATTTATTATTATTTATATCAAATAGAGAGCTTTTATATTTAGGTACGGATCTCTTACAAACGGTCAGGACAGAGATGGACATGCATATAAGGCATTTCCCGGTATTACGATCAACTTTTTAGTGCACATTACGAATTAGACGTGAAGTTACAAATCACAAATCTGAGGATCAATATCAGCATTCTGGCCGAGAGAGAAGAACTTGTCTTGCAATGGATACCAGCCCACTGTGGCATCTGTGGAAATGAAAAGGCAGATGATCTGGCAAAAGCGGGAGGCAGTCTTCCACAGCCCCACATACTACAAAGCCAGAAGGAGGTCAAGACTCTCCTAAAGCAGTCTTTCAAAAAGGAATGGAGGAAGGAAAATGAAGGCTACCAGCCCGAGTCTGACAGCTTAAATGCCCTGGACAGGAAGGAACAGTCTATCATCTTCAGACTGAGAACAGGACACTGTTGTCTTAGGGCTCACCTCCACAAAATTGGTGTTAGAGAGACCGCCTCCTGTGACTGTGGAGCAGACAGACAAACTGTGGAGCATATTCTCCAGGACTGCCCCATCCACACTCAGCAGAGGTTGGGGATTTGGCCGACGGGAGCCCCCCTGCAGACCAAACTATACGGGACCGGCGACGAACTCCGGCGCACAGTCCTGTTCGCGACCCAGGCTGAGCTGAACCTATAGCATGGTCATATTTGAATGCAGAAGAAGAAGAAGAAGACGTGAAGTTCACATCTGATTCTGGTTTGTAACATGCAACATGTTCGTAACATCAGGAAATATAATACGCGAATGTCTACGTCCGCTCTGCTATAAGGGTTCCGAGCAGGACAGAGACGACACTAAGACTTCTATCATCTATAATGAGGTGACAGAGATCCGAACTTGAAAATATAAATTCTCATGTGACACTGACAAACTATGGCATTGTTACCTTTCTGATGGCTACTGACACGGACTTATTGTGGACCTATTGCATTAATAACTCCGAAATTTCTATTAGACAACCAAAATCATAATGCTAAATATAATCGAGGAATCAGACAGACTGCTGCGCCTTGATACCTTAGGTTTCATTGGTGATACAGTTTCTCCCTCCTGGTTTATTAAGTAGATAACCTCCAAGGATAAGCAATGATCAAAATTATTGTTCACTGGACCCTCTGATTAGCTGCTGCCATCTGAAACATCTGCTTTCACTGCTGACACTGGACTGCGTTTGTTTGATCACTGCGGGCCTGCGGCTTCGCAAAAGGGCAAGTTAAACTTCAAATAAGAGAAGCGCCAAATACAGCGTGTTGAATCTAAATGATATTATTAAGCCCATTTTTCCCCCCTACGAATTCACCAATTTCGATGACAACTTACATCTTCACAAAACTGCCTTGCACCCACTCCAGCGACTTCGTACAGACGAAGTAAAATGCCAGCCCGAGTGTTATCGAAATATTCCGGAGTGGCTTTTCGTATTTCCAATTCGTATTATAAACCATTCTTAATTCAGTGATACCCGAAGGTGAAATGGATATGGGACGGCTACAGTAGAACCTCACGAAATCAGACTCCTCGCGATCTCGTTCCAAGCTCCAGTCCTTTTATGATCTCTATATAGTATATTAAACTTTCCTCAAAACCTCGAAATTTCAAGCTGGTTCTTCCTAAACTTCTGGATAGTGATAGTCTATTTTCATGTCATACAGCACGCGGGATAACGTCAACATTGAGCCAGACTAGGTGAGTTGAAGATTTGACAGTTTGCACATTAACGATCTCTTACCATCTTAAGAATTACATTAATGCATTGGTGTTGAATGCAATCTTTGTAGCGTTCAACTTGAAGACTTAATGTAATTCTTTGGATAGTATGAGATCTCATCGTAAATGCGCAAGCTTTTAGTTGAAAATGATGAAATTTTGTGCTCCTTCCCCCCTCTCTTATGAATGTTATCGCAGAAATGTGACAAAGTATGTGTACTAACCTGTCCCCCCATACAGATGATATAGCTGGAACAGTCCCAAGGAACATCCCGAACATAGGCGGCTGTCTCGGTGCTGGAACAGAGGAAATCAAGATTCAGGAGCCTCACATAGTGACCTTCTGTCCGCCTAAGTAATGACGTCACTAAGGTCAGTATGCAAAATCTGATGATGTCAGCAATCATCGCGAAGGAGGGTCACCGAGCAACGGTGCTGTGAAAAGGAAACCAAATGAACAGTAAGACTCAACAATGTATGGACTTTGAGCAACATGGTAACTCACATGACTTAAAGCAGTCTATTGTGACGTCAAAATGCGGAGAGGAATATGATACTCTTCATAAAAACTTGTGACAACAAATGTCAGGTTACTCTTTTTAGGCAATATCTCCGAATTTGCCTTAGACAGAATGTATACATCTTGTATCATTGATATGCCTAAAGTCTGAAGGGTGTGAGAATTCGACGTCATTGAGAGCATTCATATATCACCGCAGCCATCTTTACCACATGAGACTATTTACTCTAACACCCAGAAAGTCCACTGAACTAAAGGAAGGAGCCCTGTAAGCGTAAAATGCCGAGTGTATGCTAGATATTCGACTGCTCAAACGTACAAGACAGGCAGGACAGGATAGACCCAGGTTTGTAAATCAGTATTTTTTCTAAGTCGGTGCCAAATGTACGAACAGAGAAGAAGAGGAGACATGGCACTTATAGTGGGGGGCGTAAAAGACGTTGGGGATGATCAACAATACACCTTAACCCTAAATGAATCACCGCTCTGGAGAACCCCTGGATATTGCCCATGTTATTTGCTCAGATCACTTTTTTTTCCAGCTACTAAGCCCACCTTATTTCCTTAATTCTTTTCCACCACACTCCTTTTTCTTAGCTAATATGCTCGCGTCTTTATTTCTGGTGTGGTTCCAGCTACATAATCAGCTGGCGTAGAGTACGAAACATATATTTTCGTGGAAATCCGGAGTGGTCCTATCGTCTTTTCGTCTTTTTTTTTGTTTGTTTTGTTTTTATAATAAACATTAAGAAAGCTCCCATTTTCAACATGACGTCCTTGCTGACACATTTCAAATCGCGTAAAACAATAGAGATAATGAAATGAGCATGGCCATTTCGCACAGTGTTTTAAGGCAGGCTGTACCAAACGGCACAGAAGACGTTTAGTGAATAATTAAGAGTGCGTTACCAAATTCAAATAAACGATTGTCCAAATATCATCCTGTGCCGAGATGCAGTGTAGCAAACTTTCTCTTGCAGTCCATGAATGAACCTTTCGTTTCACTTCGTATTAAATGTTTGAAAATCAGGTACAGGGCTATTTGCATGGGTGAATGGACGGATGGATGGATGGATGGATGGATGGATGGATGGATGGATGGATGGATGGATGGATGACTGACAGAAAAATAAATTTTAAAAAAAGCAGAACATTAATAAAACTACAGATCTTTAAAAAAAAATTAAATACGAGTAAACGAAAACTTACCAAAATTTTACAAACAGTTTTACCCTTCTGATTTAAATCCAGTTAAACCAAACACCGCCGCTCGAATAATCACACACTGTATCCTCAAGAAACTTCACAAGGCCAAATCTTAACCACGTTTACATCTCTGGCTCATGTTAACATCCAACACTTCTTTGCTTTCAACTCCACAAATATTTGTTACTGTCTGCCCTTGAACTACAAAGCTGTATAAATATTATTCTTTTAACTTTTATCTTTTTTCCTCGTCTGTCGGTTGTCGGAGGACAAAAATATGGTCCACGTAAGCTGGCTGTTTATTTTGAAGCTAAGTGAGGAGCTAGGCAGTCTAGATATGCTAGGTAATGTCCTCAATCATATTTCTTAATTTACATGAGGGCGGAGCGAGCAATTTATCTGGAACATCACAACAAAGCAGTGTCATATTGTTTAGTCATGTGTTTCCTTCCTACAGCGAAAGGGATTTTCCCCCTGTATTTTCCTAAACACGATCTCGAAGCAATTTAGTGGAAAGAAGCCTATCAATTTTACTGTTAGAAAACTAGGCATTTCACCCACTTACCCTACATGCCTAGGTATTTCCCAACAACTTATGAAAAGCGATTTTCCCTTATGTAGATCTCTTCTGACCACCCAAACCTACTTACCAAAGATCCAACCTACCCTCCAAGTTACCAACCAATCTGCTTACTCGTCTGCCTACCTGCTTACTTGCCTACTTAACTACCTAGCTACATACCTACATACCTACCTACCTACCTACCTACTTACCTACCTACCTACCTTCCTACCTATCTTTCACTTTGCCTGCATTCTGGGAACCAGTCAACCAACCAACAAATCAGCTACCTACTTACCTATCTGCAGACCTACCTCTCTCCTTCATTGTCTGCCTTCTGAGAACCAACCAACTAATCAACCAACCTAGTCTCACGGATTCAACTTTCTGGGTTTTAAGCTTGTGAGTAAAAACTTAATGTAAAATTTTAATGACTTTGAACCAGTGCAAACAATGTATATGACTTGTTTGAGTCCATGATATTTAATGTCACGATTCACCAATATATAATAGCCATATTATTGTCATTTACCTTTCTACCGACTTACCTATTGACTAGTAGTTGTCTATCTATCAACTGACTGCCTAAACAAATATCGAACCAACAGGCAGATCAGACAAAAAAACCCAAAAAACTAACAGATTGACTGACAGACAGATAGTCTGACCAACTTACTGCGCTGATCCTGTAGAAAAATATTCACCATCGAACTTCCTGTCAGCTCTGAGCACACCCTTCCTGTAAGATGTATTACCACTGTAAAAACAGAAACAACAGACTGATCTGTTAAGACCCCAGATGGACAAGGCTACTTCGACTGGCACAGGGGCGGATCAAAGATTACAATGTGAGGTTGAGGTAGGGGGACAAGGGAAGGGGAGAGGGGAGAGGGGAAAAGGACCCTCAGAAATTAATAACTACTTTCCACCATTCAGAGAGAGAAAGATAGAGGAGNGGGGGGGGGAGGAGAAAGAGTGAGAAGGAGAGAGAAAGGAAGGGAGAGGGCAGACTAGAGAGAGAGAATGAGAGAAGGAGAGTGAGTGAGAGAGAAAGAGTCTCAGAGAGAGAGAGAGAGAGAAAATGAGAGAGAGTGAAATATAGAGTGAGTGAGAGACAGACAGTAAGAGAGGTGGTTATATAAAGAGAGAGAGTTCTTAAAACAGGATCCGCCTCTGAAACAGTGTAACAGGACGAAGCACAGAGGTCAGGCGGAATAGTAATGGGGGGAGGAGGGGGACAGGAAGAGGGGTGCGGAGGACAAGAGGGGAATAAATTTTTCTCAAAATATCTTAAGAAGGATGTGTTATGAAGTCCCTTCATAAGTTGTCAATTCGCAGGACTTAGATCTATTTCTCTGAATCTGATGCAGTGTCCTTCGATTTCAAAAACAGAAGACGTAAGTAGTGGGGGTGATGGAAGTTCAGTAATGGAGTCCCTTGTCCACCAGTCCACATTCCTTGTCCAAATGTTCAGTCCCGTCACTTCGCCCACTGAGGGCGTTTATAATTTGGTTTTCAAACGCTCCACTGTCTTTGTCTTCTCTTCCCCTCCCCCCTCCCCCCACACACACCAAGGCTTAAGGTGACGGAGGGGAGGGAGAGAGAGAGGAGGGAGGGGTCCTCATTTCCACGAGATAGAGTATTTTCTCATCAGATCCTGAAGAAGATGTTATATAAAAATATAGGGAGAAAGGGAGAGAGATAAGAAATGAAGGAGAGAGAACGAAAGTCATCAGTGAAAAATGGGGGAATAAGTATTACTATGTGTCAACTGCCACGCAAGAACAAAACACAGTATATTCCTTATTTAGTTATTATGATTATACAGTGTTTTGTCCTGGCATTTCAGCCCAGTTAATCTCACCTGTCTTTCTCATTATATCTACTGGCTATGACGTTGGTCACACGGTCAATTTTCATTCTCTACCTGTGTCTCTTCCTCGCTCTCTATATTTCAGTCTCACCTTCTCTGTCGCCTTCTTTCAATGGTAAAGTATAACGTCAGGAAGTAAGTATAGCGGGAT
>JAWQUT010000922.1:70652-81748 GCA_033807755.1 Ellobium chinense
GGGAAGGGGGGTGTCTGGGGAAGTGGGGTAGTAGTGGGAGGAGGGGTGGAGGGAACTAGGAAGATAAGGGCTAGGGACATTTTTGTGATAGTTGTATTTTTGCATTCTTTGTCCCCAAAAAATATTTTGGATTATTCTGATCTCTTGCCATTGTCAACGTGGTACTGGCTCTCTGGCCTTTCATGGCTTTGCATTTCCGAGCATGTTAGCTATTTCTCTATCACTTTATTTAAGTTTTGTATTCACCTCTTTGAGGATTACTCGTAAACTGGCTCTTCGGGGATGTCCGTCTCACTGGAAGAATGAGCAATAGGTTCAGTACAATAGAATCTCGATATGATGTATGCCCCTATTGCGTGGATAAAGTATACCTCTATTGAGATATATATATACTGATTTTGTATACGGGGCGCCACCTGAATAATGAAATGATAGAACAATAATAAATCCTAGCATGAGAAATGCAAGCTTAATAAATGGGTATACTTTTTAAAGTTCCACTGCTCATTTATAAAACACTTATCTTGACTTTTAGTGGATCGCTCCTTCTCTCCACCTGGCCGGGAATGGTGGTTAAGGGGTTAAGCACTAAGTCTCTTGATCTGCAAGATCCCGGGTTCAAGTCCAGTAAACGGCGAATTTTCTCTTGGGAATTTATCACCTTTAAAAGGCAGACCATAAGGGCTTCGAGCCTTGTCTGTAATATAGCCATAACTGTGCTAAAAAAGGACGTTAACATCAGTTTCAATTTGTTTATTTAGGCAGAAGCCAACCACATAACAATAAATACAACAATACAACATTTATTTAGACTCAAACTCTCCGCATCAACCCATTCCTACTAAAAAAACATCGTGAATACAAAGCGCTGTCCACGCCTCTGCCAAAAAATGCACAGAAAAGGGGAGATAATTCTCTGGTCGTTAATGATACTTAAGTTTATGACCAGATCGTGCTTACGTTTTATCTTAGTGTCCATTCTGTCTTCTGTGACGGCGTTCCGGTCAAAACAACGCGATGAAAGGGCACAAGTAAGTTCACTGAATTTCTTTCATGTAGTTCAGCTCAATGACCGTGAAAGTAATGCAGCTAACTCCTCTTACCGGGAGCTTTGGAAGAAATTTATGTTCGAAAAATATTGTCACTAAGCAGACCGACTTAAGCGGACTGCCAGTAAGATTAAAAGACATCAGCTGTTTCAGCTCGGTTTTCTGCTAGAGCTTCTGGTGTGGATGGTTAATAAAAACAAAAAGAAAGAACAATCTTTGCTTCATACAGCTACAGTATAGTTCGGTCACGTTTTGTGTGAATGAAGCGTAATTCCGATCGCCGATTCCATCTTTGCTGGGGCTAAATCAGAGATTATAGGGCATAGTGAGTAATATGGCCCCTTTCCCTTTACCTTTGTAGTTAGAAGAATCTTTCTATCGCAAAGGCGAAGTCATACGCTTTCAATCAAACCTGAGAACTGAGAATTTCGAGCAAGCACATTGTATCGTTGTAGTCTTCGTTATCATCATCCTCAGCACATGACATGAAATGAAATAACGATTTTATTTACCCCGTAGGGAAAATTGATTTACAATGCCATACAATGTTATACTGTACATCTCACTCATAATAATAATAATAATAATACTATCACACAGAACAATAAACATCATACATGTAAACACATAGTATAATAACGTAATAATAAAGTATTACAAATGAAATACATAACTAAGTCATTGCTGGTCGCTAGCGGTGCAGCGCCCTTGTCCCCTTCCCACCCCCACACCCCCCCCCAACAACAACANCCCCCCCCCAACAACAACAACAACAACAACAACAACAACAAAGCTCTAAAGATAGGTACTCATTCACACCTGAGTCGAGTGGGGAAGTGGAAGCAAAGTGTCTTTCCTACGGACACTACAGCGCAAACCGTCCGGCCCGTGGGTCAGATTCACAAACTTAAGACTTGACAGTCTTCAGTTTCTGAGTACGACTCACAAACCACACGGCCAAGCTGCCATCCCTTGTCAACACCAACAGAGCATCTGCAGCCAACAGAGACATCATAACCTACAGTTTCCAGGATTGCGGCCGTATGAATAATCCTTACGTTGGTTAACGGACTGCGGTAACCAAGGAGAATTCCCACAACATTAGCAGAGTTCAAGGTAGTAAACGCAATACGTTAATTAACGTATGCTTTATGCATACGGCCACTGGTCATCTGACACACTCAGCGCAGTCAAGTTCATGTTGGCTCCCTACGCCGTGAGAGAACGACAGCAACTGCCTGCTTTGCACTGTTTAGTTAAATGAGGAAAACATGGATTTCAATCTTCTTGTGTTCAGTATTCTTACGGCATTTTGGCAATTGGGAGCTAGCGCATTAACGATGTGATTTCTTACCGTTGTAAGCATTATATTTTTATTAACTTTGCATGCTGAACGCTAATAAAGGTGCATTCTGCACCGATGTTTTAATGTAATTCTTACGATGGTAAGAGATCCCATCGGTAATGAGCAAGCTCTCGAATATCCACACTCTTCCTCCTATAGTTTACGGGACTGGTCATTTGCAGGACTAATCCATCACTTTCATAATAGGACCGTGACACTCTCTTATTGTGAAGCCCATACATGCCTACATGAAACGAAACTAAGTCATCTTGCCATTAGAAACAAACAGGTCAAGCACTAATTGTGCATCCCTACATCCACGAAATAAAAACAAAACTAGTTGTGGTGGGGAGTATCGTTTCAGAGTATCGATATTTTCCATACGTAGGAATTTCGATTTACTATCGAAAGTCAAGCTGTGGAGTTTCGATACAACTGGGATACTTTATCGCTGACAGTGACAGTGCGACCCGAACAGGATCCTCAGTACTCCCAGCTGTCTTTGAAATATGAACTTTATTCATGCCTTGCTTCATCTAACCCGGTGCATTGACCTATCTAGTATATAACGCATCGAAAGTAATTTTGATCCCTAGTTGCTCCTCAGCAACAGCCCTAAAACGTTTCAACAAAGAGCCTAAAATGACGAAGAGCCTTCGGAACGGTCAAAAAATATCGAAATCAGTATCGATTTCATATACCGGCTTCTTCAGTGCGAAATTTGTTTGCGGTATCGAAAGTATCGAACATAAAAATTAATCGATATAATTTCGATCCAACTCCGATCTTAGAATCAAACTAGTTATGGTCGCCTCATTGCAGAATCTAACGATATCAAAAGGTAGAGAAAGAAACTCAATTAATTTCGATCCTCAATACCAAACCAGCTACCCGTCAAAATGTAGCAATATCAAAAACATTTTCGAAAGTATCCAAAAGGTGTCGAAAGTTTCCAAATGCCTATTTAGAACTAAGTATCAGAATCGAAATAGAATCGATACTTTCGATACTCAGAGCGTGGATATCGAGTATTGCGATACTTAAAAATTCATCATTGACTATCAGAAACATAACAGGTGGGTTGGTCACAGAGTTTAAACCTGAAGGGGCCTCAGCTATTTGGAGCTTTGAGGTTCCTTCAGGACCTTGGGTGGCTATAAATATTGAAAACATAATGATATCTTTTTGCCTAATTCAAAGTGAAAAATGCAAATTATTTTCAAATCATTGCATTCTGGATGATGCGTGAGACCTCTGGTTCCTATGCTGTAGTGTAAGACTTCCAAAGAGCCCATAATATAATATTCCTAGATGAAGAACATCAGGGAGTTTGTGAATAACGTTAAAATTAGGAAACAGCAAGGTAATGTGGTTCGTAAGTCGTATTCAGAAACTGTTGACTGTCAAGTCTAAGATTTGTGTGTTCGACTCCCAGGTCGGGCAGTACTTGTTGTGGTGTCTCTGAGAAAGCCATTTCATTCCCTTTTCCCCATTGGACTCAGGTGTAAATGAGTACCTGGCTTCATAACTTGTTATGTCTTTCATTTGTAATATTATGTATTTGTATGTTTAATGTGTATTGTTCTTTGTGTTTATATTATGAATGGGATATACTGCACTGTACAACATTGTAAATCAATTTCCTTACGAGGTCAATACAAGTCCTATTTTCATGTTTTGAACATACGTGGACTAATGCTATCTAACCGTACTCAGATCCTTAAACCAACTGATGTAATAGTAATAATAATAATAATAATATTAATAGTAATAATAGTAATAATGATAATAATTATTATGCGGTTTATATGTCTCGTATCCAGGCTAATGCCCCCTCACGCGACTTTATACTATTATTACCGCAGCAGGTCTGATCACTCTATGACAATCTCAGCTCCCTGGGGAGCATACCGTGCTGCTGCCATTTACAGATCTGACAAGATCTTTCACTGCCTATAGCCAGGTATCCATTTTACAGACGAGTGGACTGAGGAAAATGTGAATGTAATGCTTTCCCAAGGCACTTACAACATGACCGTGGTCTTTAGATCTTCGGTCCGACGCCTTAACCGTTTGGCCACGCTGCTCTATTATATCCAATGCAGTAAATAAGCACTCATGAAAATGTAGAAAAAAAAAAAAAAAGAGGTGACAAGCCACCTGCAGCCGAGTGGTATTTTGTTCCGTAAAAGGATAACGGAAGGGTAAAGCAAATTGTCTCCCTTTTACTCCTTAGTTCTGACAAAGACTACTGTCACTGAGCTGCACGACCTTTGACATGTGATGCCTTCACAGGTGATTAGTCAGTTTTGTCATGCCATGAGCATACAGCATGACAATGTAATGTGACACACTCTGTGGAGCGAAGTTCATCTGGTATTTATACCTTGACTAGATTGAATAACGTTGTAATTCCAATGTTTCTATAATGAAAAAGGAAAATGGAGACATTAAGAATCTTGCCGATTTCCAAATGAATACAGCAGAAGCAGGTACCGTTATTGTGAAAAAAATCTGGTTGTCTGACTCTGAGTGCTTATTACTCTATAGTGAGCGGTAGCGTGAATGAATCCAATCAACGACATCATCCTTAAGGGAAGGCACTACCCTTATCCAGAGACTGTAATGCATATGACTTGGTGTGCAACTTATCTCCATGTGTGCACTGGATTTCTATACAAAATTGCACACCAAAGTGCTGAATGGTGCATTCTCCTCCCTCAAGGGTGATGATCTTAGGACAAGTGTCATTAGATATGGGCAGTAGTTGTGTGACACCAGATTTCACCCACGTCTCTTAGACACCTTTATGCATGATCTGATGAAGGCTTTTCCCGAGTTTCCTGTCTAGATAAATAGTTATTTCATTTAACATCAAAGGGTGTTTATAGTTTCAGATAATTCTGCGTCAAGACAAAAAAAAAAGCCTTCATTATGTCTTACTGACGTCACATCGATAATTTGACGAAAGAGTGTCTAATATTTACCCCTCTGTCATGACATCTAGCAAAATGAATGGACTCAGGTCACTCGGTCTGAAAACCGACAAATACCACTGCCCAATGGCTGAATTATCGTCCATGCATTTTCATTGAATTGCTGTGTTGTCTTTAAGTAAATACCTCTAAAGTAGTTCTTGAATGTTCTTTTTGTGATAGTTCCATTCATAGAGTTTTTACCGGCACTTTTTGCTTATTGTTTACATTTCAAGTTGCATATTGTATTTTGCTCATGTACCACGTCTGTGGTCTGGGCTTATTCCTAACAAACTTGTTAAAAGTTGTTGTTACTGTAAAACCATGCATGATTGAGATACTTACCTATGATGGTTTATTTCATAACGTTTATTAATAAAACTTTTACCGCAGAAATAATGACGATATGGAAAATTACATTCTGTCAAGACTTTAGAAGCCTACGCCAGCTTCGAAACCCATCCATCCAGTAGGAAAGCAGGTATATTTTAAAAAAAATCTTGTTGATTTATTTGTGAACGCACTATAATGTCATTTAACTAACTGTTGTGTAACCTATCAGTTGCTGTCTTTTGATTGTGTTGTGAATGAAAACAAAGGTATATTAGTACAGAAAGATGGCCAAAAAAAACCACCATTTACTCAAAAGCTAGAGACAAGCAAGCATTATAATGATTAACCTGTAACCTAGCCTAACTGATATTCTTGAAGAAAAAAAAAAAAAACACCATGAAGATGTTCCTGTCTGCCTGCCTGCAGGTCGGCATATTTTTTTTTTCTGTTAGACAAATGCCTTTTAATAAAGAAAAGAGTGAAGTGGATAGGGAACTGCAGGTAGTCCCTATATTGTGTAGGTTCTGGTAAGTAAAATGATCTAGACACTGTGGTCCAGCTGAAGACTGGCCATCGTATAAATATATTCTTGGGCGCTGCGTGCCTTTGTGACGTCAGGATTGATCGACAAGGGCAAAACCTCGTGTATGAATAATGATAATGAACACGTTTATTCATGACGATCCCGATTTTCTCCCTTGTTGTCAGTGGTTTCGGATAGCAAGGGCGGCACCTTTTTGGAAGCCTGATGAAACAAGAACAATGTACAGGCACCAAAGATGATATGAAATATTAGTTTGTCTACGTTGGCCTCTGCTCAACACGCAGTGAGCATGTCGATCGAATGCAAGCATAGTCGGATTTAGATCCAGATTTCCTGCCTATTTATCAGTGGCTTCGGACAGCAGGGGCGGCATCTTTTAGGAAGCCCCATGAGGCTGGAACGAAGTATAGGAACCGAGGACGATAATTCAGTTGATCCTCTTTAGCTCTGCTCAGCTACTCAATGTATATGCAACCGAATACAGACGTAGTCAGATTTAAACATGGGGCTGAAGCCCCAACGCAACAATCAAATTAGATAGAAATAGGCAATAATCTAGTCAAAGGATGAAACAGACAAAAAGATAGAAAGAAGAAAAGACAGAAAGAAGGAAGAAAAGAATGACAGGAAAGCAAGTTGCCAGCTTGGGATCATCGAGTAACATTGTCCTTTCTTAGCCCTTTCCCCCTCCCCCTCCCTCGCACCCCCACACTCCTACATCACAGAAGAGTATATAAAAGGCATCTGTAACGTCTTTCAAAAGCCAGTTCCCTCCCTCTGCTCCCGCCCCACTTCTCCGGAGATATCTTCGTTTCGTCCTCACCCCACCTCAGTGAAGTCTGAAAATATTCTGTAATGTATCATCACTCTATGAGGTTTTCCTCTCCCTTTCCCACACAACTATATTGTCCCCCTCACTTCCCATCTGCTTATATGTTCTCCTCTAGGTGAGTAATTGTTTGCCACACCACTGATCTGAGACAACGACCACTACGTTTGGCACGAACTGGATTGGAAGCATCGATCGATGGTGTAGACATAAAAATTCTGATTTTCTTAGGGACCAGTGGCTGAGGACAGGTAATAATAATGATAAATAATATAATAAAAAAAAAGCAAATAGTAATTTTAAAAAATAGCAAATAATAATAATAATTTAAAAAATAGCAAATAATAATAAAAATTAAAAAATATAACAATAATACTAATATAATAATAATAAAAATAATAATAATAATAATAATAAAATAATAAATAAATAATAAGAATAACAATGGTACTAAAATAATAATAATAAAGTGCTCAACATGCTCAGAGGGCTCAAAACGCGTTACAAGCGCACCTACTCAAACAAAAACGCCCATCCCCACCAACACGCAAGCTTACATACACAAATTCATACATATTTCAAAGTATTTATTTCCATAAAATACATTATGACGGTCTTGTACATTAATAATATTAAGCGATAACAAACTACATTGTACAATATTGAAAATACATGTTTGTAATGGCTACATTCTGTCAGAACATTCAAGAGGCACTGAAAAGTTAAAACTTTTATACACTGTTTTTTGTCTTGGATAACTGTTTAATTTAAAGTTATAATATCATTATTGCCACTATATGCATAAACATCTCTACAGACATTATGTATAGGCTTCCTCTGTCGTATCTTCTCACTCACTCCTTCCACACATTACAAAAGCCGATATCGATTCAAGTAGTGCTGTAGTAGGCCGTAAATTTTACATTCCCGTTATTTAAACCAAGTGGAGTCCACACATACATATTATTATTATACATACCTCCATAGACACACACAGGCACATACATACACATACTCACTCACATATACAGGGTCCCTTTGCAATTGCGTGTGCATTTAAGGAATAGGAGCCTACGCGGCACCAGTCCTCCTGACCAGTTCCCACAATCTCCTTGCAATTCCTTTTTCTGGGTTGAGACAGAATGCTGAGGCTTTATCCTCGTTTCGTCAGCTCTCTACAACACATACCGATAGGCAGCCCCTCTAATGAGGACATCGTTTGTGACTGCCTTCCCTTACCAAGGGACGTTACCCCGAAAATCACCGAGCTCGTGACTTCTGTGATTATCCCACCTGTACATGAACTAAATTTTAGCGATGAGCCACTGGAATTTTCAAGCCAGTAAGAAAAAAATTGTTTGTAAACTTGAAACATTAAGATTAACAGAAAAAAAAGGTAAAAGAAAGTGAGGAGAGCACTTCATCTTTCCATAATGCTTAGGCCGTGAGCTGACAATAAAAAACTAGAAAAATAGGAAAACAGGACTTGAAATTGTTTTACAATGCCAAAAAATATTATACAGTAAATCTCATTTATACTACAAATACAGAACAGTACACACCTTACCTATGAATACTTAATATTTTCAAATGAAACATATAAAGAAGTCACTGCTGGTCGGAGCTTCACAGCACCTTGGTCTTCCCAGTTCTAAAGCCAGGTACTCTTTTACACCTAGGTCGAATGGGGAAAAGAGACTGAAGTTGCTAATGAATGAGGCAACGATATAAGTATGGCAAACACCACTCGCAAGTCAGTGCATTGTTTCATCTTTCTTCGCATTCTAGTTGCAGCCACCATGGCTTCCCGTGTGGCTTTCTATTTGGTCAAATTGCAGAAACAACATAATCGTAGCCCATAAGACCCGCTAAATCATTTCGCATTAGATATTATACTGTATTTCGCATGACCCCAAAAAAGGAAAACGCGGTATGGGATCTAAGCTCTTGCCTGCCTCGTAGTGCAACAACCAAGATCTTTCTTTGAGAAGAATGATTAGACTCTATTTTGTAGGTCTGCAAGTGGTTACAAGCCTTTGTTTAGCCTTTCGGTAAAACATAAATTGGGTCGTTGGTGTGGGTAATGACTTACTACAAATTAGAGAAACACTTTGGATATTTTGTTTAACCAAGTGGGCCCTAGGGATTTCAGCATTGCTTCGTAATAGGGATGTTTTTGGACTAAACGGTATATACGTCCAAGAGCAGGCATAATAAATTTCAACGGGAAATATCGAGACAAGCAAAACGTTTTGCAGTGAACTGGTTTCTTGTTAACGGTTTCGTAATAACCGTGTTTGAATTTAATGCGACAGTAAAACAGCCTTACGGCCATCAAATGCCGCGTCCAGGCACAAATAATGCACATGATTAAGAAATAAGAAAAAATAGGATAATATACACTTTTATTGTCCGCATAAAACACCTTTGTGTCGTTTTAAGCAAAAATATAAAAAGCATCACAAAACACTTATCTTGATGTAATAACTATTCTATATTGTACCCTACACATGCAAAGAGATGATATTACATGCCATACCCATGACCCAGAAAACCTCATTCCTCCTCTTACACCCCATCCATTCCCTCTCTCCCCACTCCTTTCACTCTCTCTCTCTCTCTCTCTCTCTCACACACACACACACAAACACACACGCACACACACATACACATACACGCACACAGGGTACCAAAACCCACATACCATCCACACACACATATACAGTAAAGTTTTGTTCCGATGTTGTACGAGTATGCATACTTTTTTTGCCTTGGGCAACCAGTTCAGAGTTCTATATTTCTCAAAACTTCAAAAAGTGACTTAGAAAAATGTGGAATGAGGATGACGATATTATACCAATGTACTTTGGAACAAATTTAATAAACCGTATACTTTAGTGATGAGCACAGAAATGCCAATCTAACGTTGCTGGCATGTTAAAATGGTGTCATAATATATTGTCACAATGGCATCACATTTTAACAAGTTTAAAAAGTTTATTCAGCATAAGCCCAGACCACAACAGTAATACATAGACAGATGAAACATTGACGGCACATAAACAGATTATAAACCATAATGACATGTTACATTTTATGCAGTAAATCTATACAGAACATTTACTTACACAAGTCTCCATTCATTCCCAGCAGTCATTTTCACCTCCATTCATAAAAGTATATTAACTCCATACTGAAATTTTCTTAGCACACTTTCTATAAATTTTGCAAACTTAACTAGAACAGTTTTCTTTTTACAGTCAAATAATTCTTTAGCATCATTCTAATGTTTATGGTTAGCTTTTCTAAAGATGCACGACAGGTACTCTGCAATGTATACAGATTTGCTACCTTCATATCAGAACAAATCTGAGTCCAGAAGGCAGAGGAATCTGATATTCTTTTTTGCGTGGGGGAGTGGGGAGAGGGGGGAGGAGAAATCTAAATAATGAACAATTACTCTTAGTAAATTCACTCACATAAACGTACTCACTTGCCAAAAGGTGCTTATGGATTCTAATTTGAGTTTGACCCAAATGCCTTTATCCTAGGCACCACCATGGTCATATATATGATGTCACTGGCCAAGATCCCTGTGGCATGCAATGTCCAAGAGGAGATTTTACTATGTGCTGGCTCCGCTCTCCATGTTATACTTTCTCAGGACCGATGGGATCAAACTTCCAAAATATTTGTAGGCATTTCTGTTAGGATCTATTGTCTGAGCAGGGCAATGCCAAATCTGAAGAAAATGCTAAAATTGGAGAAAAAAACATCTCTTTGATTCAGATTAATCTGAATATGTGACAAATCTGGTAACAACATTTTTACCGTTCTCGCCGTGTCCCATTGTTCCTGAATTAGGAGTCTTCATTACAATTTCTTTATTCTTAGGAAATACAAACAGTGATAACAATTACTCCCAAAAATATACTATTAACTGCAACACTAAAACGACAGCTGAAACACTACTAAATCTAATTCACAAGCCATCTGACTTTACCCGCCCGTTCTCCCCTCA
>JAWQUT010000922.1:91765-102527 GCA_033807755.1 Ellobium chinense
CCACCCACCCCCCTTTCCAACACTCAAGTTCTTGAAAAGGTCCCGTTTATAGCCTTTGTGAAGTGTTCTGTCAAAAAAATAGCTGCATAATCGCCATTCCCTTTGACTGCAACATTTTGTGTGTTCCCAAATAGCTGTGATTAGGTGGAGTCGACTGCACAAACACTACTGATTTTATAGTCGACTCCGTTTACTCGCAAATCCATACAATCGACACTCTCGCTTAATCGCAATACTTTACACGTAAAAAACTATTATGGAAGTCACTGGTTAAATGCTACTCTTTTTAATCTCAACTTTTAGCTTGCTTCAGATGAATTGCGCTTAAGCAAAAGTGAATAGGTCTATATTATCAAGTCGGACTTTTACGGAATGGAACCCATGACAAACCTCACGTCACATGCTCTTTTTTCACCCCTGATCACGATCCAACTCATCTTGCTGTCCCTTCAACTGTAATCAGAGATCAACACTCCCACATTCATCTGATGACGGACGGTGGTGTCACTTATCACCACTTTATCACTTGCTTATAAAACAGTTAATAATACTCTTTGTTTTCTGTGGTGGAATGTCTCGCTATCATCTAGCCTAGCATCTACCTTGGGTGTTATCTGTCCTGGATATACGACAGACCCCCCCTCCTCTTCCTCCCTCCACCCCCCCTCCTCCCAGACACAAAGACACACCCACACACCCACACACCCACACACACCCACACCCACACACACACACACACACACACACACACACACACACNCACACACACACACACACACACACACACATTGTGATTCAGTATTCCGCTGGACCTTTGGTGAGTCCATGACATACAAACCGAATTTTCGCTCTCTCGGTTACGTCTAGATCTACTTTTCAAGGCTAGAGTGAACTATTACTAGTATTTTCAGCTCAGAGGGGTTAATCGCATTTTTTCGGAGAAATGGTGAGAGTTACAGTTAATGAAAATTCCAGTTATCCGGAGGCCTAAACTTTTAACAGATGGTACAGTTTCACGCTATCTGAAATATGTTTCGACGGAGAGAAAACTGATTTGGGGGGCATCGGCGGTACCATTGAGAATTTGGGGCAAGACTACAGAGCACATACAATTACAGGCTTCTAACTGGGTGAAAAGAAAAGCGTTTTCGTAAATGCCACAGGGGGACGGTACAAATTCTGTCATTTAAACAGATTTTGCAGAACAGGCTCTAGATTTGTGAACCAGGCTGCAAATTTGTTCACATCCTTTCTCGATATTGTAAACTAAATTAAATCTGAAGTTTGGGCCAGGCACTTGGGTTTCTGAGTAGCCTTCTCACTTTGCGGAACACTAAGGGGTAAGGAAACTAATAAGCTTGTTTACACCTTTCGACGTATCGGTTCTAGTTTGGAAACGAAATGGAATATCTATATTTGAATCAGCATTTTTGATAAGCCCAATGAATGCTGCTAACTGTGACGGAAGACTCCGTTTTTGTGAGACTACTTGGAAGTGACCATAGAGAGGATAATCTATTGGCCGAGAGAAGCAAACTGGATTAAGCTTTCGTAACCATAACCACAAAAAAAATGGTATCTGTTATTGTATATGCAAGGAACAAACTTAAACATGTTCCAAAGTCCACGCGACTGTGAATCGTACCATAGAACATGTTATATCATTTTGTCATAAAATATAATCATATATATCGTTATTATCATTCCACATTCGCCGAAATCATGTTTTAAGATTTTAAGAAATTTAGCGCTCTCAATTCAGGTTACAGAAGCACCTAATCCGATTTCCTTCTTTGAGCCAATAAACTGTTTTCTCTACTGTCACTTACAAAAAATTCCACAATCTCTTTCTTAATAGCTTGCAGCATTCAATGAGCTTAGTAAATATGATGTTTAAAATATAGGTCTTTCATTTCTTTTTCGAGCTACGAACCGATATAATCTATAGGTGTAAACAAACTAATTAGTTTCCTTAACGACAAGTGCTCCGCACAGAATGCCACATTGAAACCAAAGTGAGTGACCCAAACTTCAGGTTCAGTTTACAAAAACAGGAAATAACACAAACTAATTCGCAGGTAGGTTCACAAATCTAGGGCCCATTCTCCACAATCGGTCCAAAGGACAGAATTTTGACTATCTTCCTAACGCATCTGACAGCATGCTATTTTCATCCAACTGGAAGTCTGTAGGTATGAAGATGCCAATGTATTTTTCACTGTTGGCTATATTAGGTTTTACACCTCTCATTAACTTATCCTGGGGTGCCGTTTCAAAATACTTTCCAAATATGTAGTTTAGCTCTTCCTCCAAATTTTGACACAAAGAAAAATGCACCTGAACCAGTTAGATTTTGAGAACTTAGGCAGTGAAGCAGACACCCTTATATTTTAGGCCTTTTCACTCAGTAAACAGGGTAACCTTACCCACCTAGCAACAATCACAAATTTTATACTTGAGTGACTAAACCTCGCCTATTCTGAGTCTACACATATATTTGCACCTATCTAAGCCTTTGAAATTAAAATCCAACCCCTTCCCCCTCCCCATGGCCACTATTCTGATTTTATAGGAACTATTTAAAATTGCATATCAAAATGCCAGGTGCTATTGGCACCTTCATACCTGTAACTTCAACCTGTTGCTCACAGCAAATCAATGAGGCCGATGTTTTTTAGCTTGTGTAAAATTGGGATATAATAACGAGTCAAAACTCTACATTTGGTGTAACAGGAAAAAAAGAAGACAGATGGAAGATCATAGTGATATAAACAACTCAAAACAGAAAAAAAAAGACTCAGCGAATATGGAATGAATATTACGAAATATTAATTAATGACACCGTGTTAAATGATGGTTATGTTATGTATTTTTTCTAATAAAATAAAAAAAAACAATACCAGCAGCAGCAGCACCAGCTACAACAACAACAACAACAACAACAACAACAACAACAACAACAACAACAACAACAACAGCAACAATGACAGAACCGAAGACATTTTTCATGGCTTTTTTTAACAATATCATTTAATGTCATAGGCTATATTTCATTCACAGCAGTACACAAACATGCAACAATGTACATCATGATAATAATTATGTTCTCGGGAAGGGGTCGCACTAAGAAGCACACGTTATCAGGAGTTGTTAACATAAAAAAAAAACAACAAACTGGAGATAAGCTTACACCAATCCAAGTCTTACTTGACTAGATTATAATGCACGCAGATTAAATTATCTCGGCCCATCCTATGTATGCGTGTCACACTGTGCATCTGCAGCTGTCTATCTTCGTCGTCAGTGCCCATTTAGAGAGACTCTATGTTTTTTTTTTTCTACGAGGACACTCTGCTACTGCCTAATAGAACCTGGTGAGTACATTTATGACGTTGCTGTTTGAAATTGTTACAGAGCGAGGGTCGGTTCAGATCTAATCGCTCGATTCTGCTAGTCAGCTACATGCTCTTGTCGAATTTATTTGCATATTAATGTAGCCCTGGAAGGTTCTTGGCACCTACTAGAAGGGCAAATCACCAATTAAACCGTTAATTTATATCCCCCCCACCTTTTTTGGGGGGGGACCTACGCAGGGAAGGGTAACAGTCCGTATCTGGTCAGGCCCGCCGAGTGTATTGAACGAACAGACTGCTGCTGTCCAGCTCTACTAGACTAGTGTTGAAATTTACTTTCAGTAAATGAAAAAGTAGAGTCATGCAGTAATTAGAGCTATATCCGTGTGTCCATAAGTCGCTGTTCATTCATGTGCAGACCATTATGTACCTGAAGAAAATGCCAATGTGTGCAAAAATATAATAATATAGAGTCTACACGTACCTAATTGGCATTTTACAAAACAGGCTTTTGTCACTGGCATTTACACTTTGTAATTTCAGAGTATGGTAAAACTGTGACTCAGATCTTTATTTTCCATAGTAACAACAGTTACAAAATACGAATACAAAGCTTCTAATGGAGACATCAGCAGATAGAAAGACAGACAATCAGACAAATGGACAAAAAGAAAGACGGATAGACATCTCAGCATTTTAATAATATGGGAAATGGTTAGGCCTACAGAGAACAAAGACGTAATTCAAGATCGTTGTTGACCCCCCTCTCCCCTCATTCCCCCACCAAAAAAAAAATCGATAATAATGATTATGAAAGCTCTTATTCTGGATGTTGATTGTGTTAATGTATATAATTTATTATCATCAGACGCCTTTCTTTTAAGTCTCTCTGCGATTAACCCATTTTCTGTGAATAATACGCGTGTTTATGTAATTCCCCCGCCCCTCCCCTCCTAAAAAAAATGGTGCTATGATGACTGTAGCTATCTGTATTTGTTATGTTATCAAGCTACTGTACAACAATGTGCCTCTTTCAGATACTCCTTAAAGTGCAGAAAACACCGAAGCAATCCTACCCGCTATCTACTTCCGATTCTGAGATGAATTCCGACACACATCTAGTGCTGGACAGGACATCTTTAGAGGAGAACTTTTTACAATGCCCAGTTTGCAAAGACAAATTCGATCAGGAGAAGCGAATTCCTAAAGTGTTAAAATGTCATCACACATTTTGCATGTCATGTTTAGAGCAAATCTCCAAGCAGAGCCTGACCCTTTTCTTGAAGTGCCCTGCTTGTCGGGCAGAACACAATAAAAGAAATATTGAAGCCCTACCCACCGATCACCGAGTCATGCAGATGATGGACTTTGTATCTCAAGCGGTTGAGAAGTCTAAAAACATGTGCCCAAAACATCAGGAACAACGTTTGAAGTTCTTCTGTAAGACTTGTAGAAGTCCAGTGTGCAGAGACTGCACGGTAGTTGACCATAAGGACTCAGAGGGTCACAAGATCATCGACCTGAAAGAGGCTTTGGCCAGAACGTCTAGCCAGTGTAGTGACATAGAAAGAAATACCAATGAATATCTACGCAAAATAGGGGAAAGGTTAGACGGCCTATCGAACGCAATGAGGAATGCGGAACTGCTCAAACGAGACAAACAAATCGAACTCCAGATGACGTTCGGCGAGTACCGCAACATGCTGAGTGAACGTGAAGAATATCTCACCAGCACGCTTGAACAGTACTTCGAGGATCAGAAAAATATGATTAAAAGTCGACGAGAAGCAGTGATCGAGAAATGT
Source organism: Ellobium chinense (assembly GCA_033807755.1). Taxonomy (NCBI): domain Eukaryota; kingdom Metazoa; phylum Mollusca; class Gastropoda; order Ellobiida; family Ellobiidae; genus Ellobium; species Ellobium chinense. The sequence continues at coordinate 96,924 of JAWQUT010000922.1, forward strand.
CAACAACTCGAGACGCTCTACGATGACTTCAAGGCGTCTAGGGATGGCAAAGACGTCCGCAAACTATTCGCTATGACCCAGGCGATGAAAGATATGGCAAAGGAGTTTGAAGACTTGGCACAGGAAGATGAAATCGATATGTTTAAGTCATACCAGTTCTCAGCACAAAACGATAGCGCTTTCATGGTTGCAGTCATCGAGCTTGGTGAAATCTCTCAGTTATGCGATCCTGCACTAAAACAATCTGCTCTCCCGAGAGGTGGTCAACTTAACTACGCTGGTATGTGGGACTTCAACAGTGATGACGATGACTATCCTACAGGTTAGTTCCGTTCTTTATTGGTAATTCTGTTCACTCCGTGGAACATGTTACGAGGGCAGTGACAAACACAACGTAAATATTAATTATCCGAAATATCTTTCCAGCACTATGTACCTGGATGTTTCATCCAAGGTATTCAAGTCTAAAGATCTGAGCCTTTTAAATGTACCCAAAACTAATTTTAAAAATTACAGTTAACGCGCATGCCAGACATACAGACATACAGCCCTGTGATATGGAATGGGAAAACGTCTTCCAACTAACATCAGAAGTTATAAAAGCTCTCCATCTCTCAAATCCTTTGGAAAACTTACCTATTTAGGAAATATTTCATGGAATAACAGTTAGCATTCGTAATCTGTGTATATACATGGAAATAGGATTGTATTATAGGCACTGTGTTGTGGATGAGTATGTATTAGGTTTAATCATTATTGTTTTATTTGTGTGTGTGAATGCTTGTGATATTGTTTATAGTGTGTACACCTTTAAAGGGCTTTATGCCTTTTATATTTTTTTTTTAAAGGGATACGCTCTCTGTACATTAATTTATTGTATTATTCATTATCAAGACAGATTTTGGTCACTGTTTAATCATTAGTCTTGACAAAAACAGTGATTTCGATGACAATTACACTGCATACTAATCATGCTCTTTGAGTAAAAATTTGAAGCCAGAGGAGACAACCTGAATAGATCAGTAGGCAAGATATAAAATCCCTTTTCTAGTAAAGAAACGTCAACTTTGAGAAACCGTTAGTGTGAAAACAATAATTATAAGAATACTTCAAGAGACGACCCGAATGGCCCTTCAGCCATCTTTATCTTGCATGGTAGACCATGTCATATTATCGTTCTCCTCAGTGTTTTATCAGTCCAGCACTAAACGATAACATCCACAAATCAAAATGTCATGGCGAACTTTTTGTAAGGTGAAGGGATGAAGAAGGCTTGTGGAGATATACAGCAGTAATAATNGCTAAGCCTAGAAGGCTTATTATATAACTCTGCATTCTCAGGCCCACAACTGCATACCTGTTATCGAAGTCGATGACAGAGCAGCAAAAGGTGCATGTCAAAACCAGTTCTATCCCAAAATAGATCAGTCTCGCTTTTTTTTGTGCCTGCGCTGTCATCCAGGCATCATTAGGCTATAGGCAAAACTCCAGCAATCTTTTCTTCCGCTTTCCTCTTTTCCATTGCCATAATTTCCATTATGGTCTTTTACATTGGCTTTTATTTTGTGATACATATTTTTTTTCGGAAGCGAGATTTTAACAACACAATAAGTTTTATTGGAGTTGACTAATTAAGAACGGTCTATGACTGACGCTGGCAGAGTGCACATTTCATGGTATCACAATATAATGTACTTCACACAGAAAACACTTGATATTACCCACAATTGCTGTAAAATGACAGAAATTGAAGAAACCATCATAGATTTTTGGTTTACGACATCACATCAGTACTGTCTATCTGTGCATACTAGACTGCCCATTATGGATACCTCCTTACTAGTCCCCAGTTACAGAAAGAGACTTGGACGCTGTGTCTCTGATGAAATTTTTCCAATCCAACATCACTGGTCTCGATCTGCAGATTTTTATAGGACACAAAACTAACTCCCCATGTTACAAATGGGAGCAAGATGGCTGAGATCTAACGTCTATATATATGCCCCATTATCAAAGCGAGACAAAGCAGGCATCGCACCAGAAGCGAGAGAATACCTAGCGCACTGAAAGTCACCATAGACGAATGCATTAGACTACATGAAAAAGTTGGACTACGAAAGGCAATTGGAATTAACCCATACTGAAATAATTTAAAGTAGGAAAATAAGACAAGTGGTATGCTGCCGATTTTATTCAACTAAAACACAGTTAGGAACGTCCTTGCTTTGTCCTAAAAATCTGGATCTTCCACGACCCATAATAACGGAGGAGTAGAGAGAGACAGACTCCCAAGTTCATCCTTATATAAATAGATACCGACTGAGTATATAAGCGTTGTTAAACTATTTTCTTCAAAAATCGTGGCCCATTTTTGAATGGGTGACTGGTGCACAGGTATTTAAAACGAGCAGTATACAAACCAAACCATTTTGTATGCCTGAAGAAAAGAGCCGTCGCCCTTGATCTTAGCATTAAAAAAAATTGTTTTTTCTTGGATTTTTGTTTTGTTTTGCCCATTTATGGTGTCCTTATGACGGACTTTCATACACAAGACGGGCAATAAACAATAGATATTAGATACTGCACCCAGGATGCAGGAAACACAGTCGAGAGTCAATGTAAATTAACTGCAACAAGCTCAAATTCCCGAGCTTCTCTGGCTGCATGTTTTGCGAACAGGCTACACAGTAAAAGATACCATCCTCATTGCACGTTTTTGTTTAACTATAAGGGCAATATGGAGAGCTTTTGGCAGGCAAGGCTGTAATGTAAATCATTGACTGGTGGCGGTAGGCATGAAGTGCACCATTTGTTCGTTTATTTGTTTGTTTGTTTGCTTGTTTATTTGTTTGTTGAGTAAGGATATTACGGCGTGTCAGCATGATAACTGTATGCTGCGTCTTTTGACTATGTGGAAATCTGTATATATGTAGATCTAGTGCAAGACTTTTATCGTGGAGTTTAATCTTATAAATGTATGTATTTCTACTTCAGTTTGTAAGTTCAGTGCATCACCCACACTGAAGCCTGAACCCAAGAGAGAAGAACTGAGCGAGTCTAGTGTGGATAAGCCTTGTTATGTAGTATCGGGCATCATTTCATCCTCTGATTCTGACTGAAAGAATCAACCACTAAAGTGAAGGAACAAAGAGACTATGACAGTTACTATGAGTATTGTTCATCATACCAACTATCCTCTTCCATACATCTGCAGGTTATGATTATGTTTGTGGTGATAATGATGATTATTTTTACGCCTAAGAAGATTTTTCTAAATTGAAAATTTACACCATTAAATTAACTTTATTTATTTGAGGAAACCTACCTTTTTACATCTGTTTTAAATTTCTTAAGTTTTTAAACTCCTTAAATGATGATGATGATGACTATCAAAGTAACAAGAAACAACATACGAGCAATCCAACTTACATCATCGGTGAAAAACCGTTCTCCTATTGTGGTCACAAAGTTTAGAATTCTCTCCCTTTCGCTCTTGGCAAAACGAAGGTTTGCGACACCTATTAGAGGGGCAAATCACTCATTGTGTACAACCCAATTAATCCGCTACATTATATATATATAAAATCCCATTTATTTGGGGCACTGCCAGCCAGTGTTAGGGTGTAGAAATATGTAAAATGACCTGTGATCTAAATAAAGCATTCAATTTTAAAGTTTCAGGTACAATTTGAGTCTTCTAGATAAAAAAATAAACTGTGCAGGCCTATGTATTCGCACGCGATCAAAAGCAGCCAAATGAAAAATTGGGGACCAAAATTGACCTTTTTCGAAAGACATTTGTGAAAAATTTTGGGCGTTGACCCCCTTTTGTCTTCCCGTTAAAAGATCGGACAAAAGAAGTACTTTAACCTCCATGGAAGAAATTTCCCCAAATCACAGTGGTATATGTAGAATAACACAAAATATTAATACGGTCAAAAGAAGAAACAACAATAGGTGTCAAAGGCCAGGCAATTTATAAAATAAAAAAGTACAGAAACATTTACCATATAAACACAGCCAATTTGAGAGTTTCCATAAAATTTTAGTGTGTAATAATGGTTTGTAATGACACTCTAAGACGTAATATTGTCCTTTCCCCATTTGCGAATGCACTATTTGAAAATTTTAAGGCGGATGTATACAATTTATGATTTTAGATTGAAGCAGTAAATAAACATGAATGAGCATGTAGATCTTTGTGAAAACTGACAAGGGGAATACCAGAGGTGTTGTCTCACATTCATGACAGGATCATGTTTGCCGTCAAAGTATGCGTCAACAATCTGGCAACATTTCGGAATTCCCCGGCTTCGCGTTTCATTTAAGGTTTGGGGTAGGACTGTAACAGTGAAAACATTAATGAGAGAATTCCTAAGCAATGTCTTAAGATGTTTGTTCTATCCTCACACCATCCCTGACCCTTGCTCCTAACGTCCGGCTGTCTACAGTTTTACCCATGATTGTTAGCTGCTTGGATCTATTTTGTGTCGTGTAACAGTATGGCTTATTCGGTTCAGAGGTGAGTGATGCGTCTCAGAGAGGGCGGCACCACTCGAGCGGTCCAGTTTGACATTTTTAATTTCAGTTACAGTTTATATGAGTATGAGAATCTGAAATTCGTGCTTATTTGACATCAGATTTTATGAATTTCGTTATAAATGTATCCTCTTTAAGTGGTAATGAACTCATTTCCTAACTCCAGCAAATACTCCTTACGGATTCTTTACATATAATTATGTACACCTTCAGATTGTTCTTGGCGTTGTTTTACTGTATCTTATTGCCCAGCATCGAAGATCATAAATAACGTTTTATAAATGCTTTTTGCTAAAAATGTATGTTTCATGATGTTTCATTGATGCATTTCACCACTTTTGCAATGTTGTTTCAGAACATACGACTATTTTAACACAGTCTTTTTTAACACTGTCGACAGATGTTATACCCTGCTATTATTGACTCATATTAACTCCAGAAAAATTTCGATCAATAGGTTCCCGCAGTCTATCCTCGGTCTTTGCACTGGACCGGCCACGTTTACATATATGACATGTAGTAAGCCTGGCCGGTTCTATGCGAAGAACGACGTTATGCTGTATACCTCAACATGGAGGAAACATAGGACGGCGATAGTGCTCTTTTACTTGTATCTTAAAAAAAATTAACACAATCTCAGGTTAAAACGCATGTTTCATGCAGTAAGTTAGCAGTGAACGGACCTAAACAAAATGCCTATGTAGGGCAGGATGAAGGGGGAAAAGCTGAAAAAAAAAAGAGAGGGAAATGCTCAAGAAGACAAATTTTCTATCTGCATTTCTAGCTGCATTAATTTTGTGTTCATGAGCACTTCTCCTTTTACTCTTTCCTAGGTGAGCATTTGTTTGTGTTCACTCATTCTTCACTTCTGTAACAAAGTACTTCCATTTCCAGCTCGTGCTACACATATTTCCTGCTTTATAATTTCACTTCTTGTGTGTGTTAAATAAAATTGTTTTGTAGCTGTTGCTTGAGTTATGACTGTTTTAAGTGTTTTAAGCAGCGAATTTTCCCTATGCTGGTGGGCTTAGGGGCTCCCCTCTCCTTCCACCGCCTAGAGAAAGA
>JAWQUT010000922.1:103170-125206 GCA_033807755.1 Ellobium chinense
TATTTGATTAAACCTCTCATACATGAATTCTCGTGTAGCTATCACAAAGTATTTTCATCATGGTTAATAGGTATTGTATGTATGCGTGTCTTAATTTAGATCCAAAGGTGTCCTTTCACACTTAAAACCAGGGTTTTTCGATCTAGATATAGATTTACCTCAAGATATATAGACTTAGGAAGTATTTCGGAATTCTTCGAAATTGTATCCTATGCTCAAATCTAGATCTAGATCTAGACTAGAATCTAACATAACCTACTCGGGTTATGTCTAGAATTCGATAGACGAGGTAGGAATATCGCTAAAAAAGGGAAAGCATGCGCTATATTCTTCCCTAGATGTAATCTTTGTGAAGGGAGGACTCAAGTGTCTTCTGATAGTGAAATTGGCTGTGAACATAAACTCTGCAATTATATTAAGGAAAGGGAGAGGGGGATCTGAGAGTAATTTTCCAAATGCTTAAGTATAGCCTTTTGTAATATTTATGGTTTACTTCGGCCTGCTTAAATTATACACAAAATATACTGTTGAAAGATATGAAGACGTATTTATGATAGTTATGGAAACGCCACCATTTTGAATTTTTTGATGCGAAAAGCGGTTGCTTTTAAAACCTATGCAGTCCGTCAAATTTTCATTGAAGCAGTCTGAAAATTTGGATACACGCAATTCAACACGCTTACGATACACATGGCCTCATGTAAAGCGTTAATTGCATATTAAATAACTAAGGAAAGAACCCCGCGCTTACTCTATTGGCAACTGACACTTTCAGTTCGCTAGGACCCGCTATTGTCAAATTTTACGATCGGAAAAGCGGCGCGAGCATGGTCTAGCCTCTGTCGGGTGTGGCCGAAATCATTACACTAATACATTTTGGACCTAAAATAATGCAGTCTAGTGAAAGCAATATTCAGGGACTTTTCATCGGTTACAGTACATTAACGCAAAACAGGCCACTCTTGATCAAACGTAACTGTCATTTAATAACAAACATTTAATCTTTAACAGAGTGCTTGGTTTAGGGAATAATGGTAGGGTTAGGGATAAATTTACTGAGGAAACTTCATACCTTAGGCATTTTCATTATCTAGAAGAAACTTACTCGTGTGTGCTTTCTCTTCTCTAGCCCTGTCCATAATCCTGAACCAGGCCCCAGACGGGAGAGTCGTAAGAAATTGCCTTAGCAATTTTACACACATTTCCAAAGCACTGTTACTTGACCATAAGCACTGCTTACAACAAAAGCCTCATGAAAACATTTGTCATTTCTGAACCGTTCAGTCAAGAACCAAATAAAAGCATATGGACAAAGTGTTGAAAATTTAATTAATTTTATTGCTGTGGACTTGTTTAGACAATGACAACGTCAACCATCGAATCTTAGAAAGGCACGCGTTTCTCTGCTAGCCATTACGTGGTTGTCCAGGTGGTCTCTGTGTGTCACTGTTGTAGCTCACTCGCTCCACTCTTCATTAGTACGCAATGTCTCACCGGACCACGAATCTGGATTTATATAAAAGGCTTTTCATGAACGGAACTCTCCGTTTCTGTCTGTCTGTTTGTCTGTCCTTTGTCTGTCTGTCTTTTGTCTGTCTGTCTGTTTCTGTCTGTCTATCTGTCTCTCTCACTCTCTCCCTCTCCCCATCTCTCTCTCTAGCCATGTGCCCCAGTGCCTGCAAGCACATTTTCTACTCTGCCACGCTCAACTTGCAGAGAAGGAACAGAATCCAAGGAATCGGTTTTCCCAGATAAAACGATGAGGGATGGCCTCGCATGATATTAACCCACTCGAATCAAGGTAAACATTTCTCGGGCCCGACTTATTTCTTCTATAATGTGTAACAGAATTTACTTTAAACTGAAACCTAAACAGAGAATACTCGAATTCTCCTGTCCTTACATTTTCGAAATTAGCCCTCTTGGATTAAGTGCCTGTGATCATTCATGATATAAGAATGTGTAGAGCACTGTGCGCAATGTCAGCAAGTGCGGGCCGTGAGTCTCATGAACCAATCAGACGCGACCAGGCTGTCCGAAACTGGCGAAATGGCAGAACGAATGCAAAGTCACTACATGGGCAGAAACTTTGTAAACTAATTAATTAAATTTTGCACCTTCTGTGGGCAAACACTGCTAAATCTCCAGTATCGAATTCAGTGCACTTTGTCGGTTTTGACCGAAGTTTACGTACAACAGTTTCAGAATTCATCGCTTTCGAAATAGCGAGCCATGCCTGTGCCTTCAATACAAATAATCTTAACAATGGCATTGGCAAACGGGCAAATGAAAGAGACTGACAAAAGCATATGGACAAGATGTTGAAAATTTAATTAATTTTATTGCTGTGGACTTGTTTAGACAATGGCAACGCCAACCATCGAATCTTAGAAAGGCACGCCTTTCTCTGCTAGCCATTACGTGGTTGTCCAGATGGTCTCTGTGTGTCACTGTTGTAGCTTACTCGGTCCACTCTTCATTAGTACGCAATGTCTCACCAATCCACGAATCTGGATTTATATAAAAGGCTTTTCATGAACGGAACTCTCCGTTTCTGTCTGTCTGTTTGTCTGTTTGTCTGTCTGTCTTTTGTCTGTCTGTCTGTTTCTGTCTGTCTATCTGTCTCTCTCACTCTCTCCCTCTCCCCATCTCTCTCTCTAGCCATGTGCCCCAGTGCCTGCAAGCACATTTTCTACTCTGCCACGCTTAACTTGCAGAGAAGGAACAGAATCCAAGGAATCGGTTTTCCCAGATAATACGATGAGGGATGGCCTCGCATGATATTAACCCACTCGAATCAAGGTAAACATTTCTCGGGCCCGACTTATTTCTTCTATAATGTGTAACTGAATTTACTTTAAACTGAAACCTAAACAGAGAATACTCGAATTCTCCTGTCCTTACATTTTCGAAATTAGCCCTCTTGGAATAAGTGCCTGTGATCTTTCATGATATAAGAATGTGTAGAGCACTGTGTGATGCCAGCAAAGCCTTGCCTAGTGCATGACGTGATGTGACATGACGCACTGACCAGTGCGCGCAATGTCAGCAAGTGCGGGCCGTGAGTCTCATGAACCAATCAGACGCGACCAGGCTGTCCGAAACTGGCGAAATGGCAGAACGAATGCAAAGTCACTACATGGGCAGAAACTTTGTAAACTAATTAATTAAATTTTGCACCTTCTGTGGGCAAACATTGCTAAATCTCCAGTATCGAATTCAGTGCACTTTGTCGGTTTTGACCGAAGTTTACGTACAACAGTTTCAGAATTCATCGCTTTCGACATAGCGAGCCATGCCTGTGCCTTCAATACAAATAATCTTAACAATGACATTGGCAAACGGGCAAATGAAAGAGACTGACAAAAGCATATGGACAAGATGTTGAAAATTTAATTAATTTTATTGCTGTGGACTTGTTTAGACAATGACAACGTCAACCATCTTAGAAATGCACGCGTTTCTCTGCTAGCCACGATGTGGTTGTCCAGGTGATCTCTGTGTGTCACTGTTGTAGCTCACTCGCTCCACTCTTCATTAGTACGCAATGTCTCCCGGGACCATAAATCTGGATGTATATTAAACGGCTTTTCATGAACTGAACTCTCCGTTTCTGTCTGTCTGTTTGTCTGTCTGTTTTCTGTCTGTCTGTCTGTNACAAATAATCTTAACAATGCATTGGCAAACGGGCAAATGAAAGAGACTGACAAAAGCATATGGACAAGATGTTGAAAATTTAATTAATTTTATTGCTGTGGACTTGTTTAGACAATAGCAACGTCAACCATCTTAGAAAGGCACGCCTTTCTCTGCTAGCCACGATGTGGTTGTCCAGGTGATCTCTGTGTGTCACTGTTGTAGCTTACTCGGTCCACTCTTCATTAGTACGCAATGTCTCCCGGGACCATAAATCTGGATGTATATTAAACGGCTTTTCATGAACTACACTCTCCGTTTCTGTCTGTCTGTTTGTCTGTCTGTTTTCTGTCTGTCTGTCTGTCTGTTTCTGTCTGCCTGTTTCTCTCTTTCTCTCTCTCTCTCCTCCCCCTCCCCATCTCTCTCTCTAGCCATGTGCCCCAGTGCCTGCAGTCATATTTTCTACTCTGCCATGCTCAACTTGCAAGCTAGTCCAGAGACGGAACAGAATCCAAGGAATCGGTTTTCCCAGATAATACGATAAGGGATGGCCTAACGTGATATTAACGAATCACGGTAAACATTTCTTGGCCCCGACTTATTTCTTCTATAATGTGTTACTGAATTTACTTTAAACTTAAACCTAAACAGAGAATACTCGAATTCTCCCGTCCTTACTTTCCGAAATTAGCCCTCTTGGATTAAGTGCCTGTGATCTTTCATGATATAAGAATGTGTAGCGCACTGTGTGATGCTAGCAAAGCCTTGCCTAGTGCATGACGTGATGTGACATGGCCCAATGACCAGTGCGCGCAATGTCAGCAAGTGCGGGCCGTGAGTCTCGTGAACCAATCAGACGCGACCAGGCTGTCCGAAATAAGTCAGTACATGGGTAGAAACTTTGTAAACTAATTAATTAAATCTTGCACCTTCGGTGAGCAAATATTTATGCTAAATCTCCCGTATCGAATTCAGTGCACTTTGTCGGTTTTGACCGAATTTTACGTAGCCAGCCATGCCCCCGGTCTGTACTTATAATACAGATAATCCTAACACAGGCATTGGCAGAGGGCAAGTGAAAGGGACTGACAAACCGATTGATAAACACATAGTTAGACAGAACAGATCAAAGACCCTTGACACGTGACCTATTACTATCAAACACGAAAATGGAAAGTGCTGATTGACTTCCTGCACTGAATGATGAATGCTTAATTTTTTTTTTTAAAAAAAAGAGTAGAGATCTGAACATTTTGATTCTGACTTACCCGCGACGTTGATCCTCATCTCCATTATCGTCTCCCTCATCTTCATCCTCGTCTTCGTCCTGATCATCGTCTCTATAGTCATTATTGGTGTTGCCAAAAGTGATGTGGTCCACAGTGATGTTGGAAGATACAAAAACAAATATTTGTTGTTGTTGTTGTTTTTTTTTGTTGTTGTTGTTTCGGAGAGAAGGTTGAAAGTGCAAGTGAAGGATTGGTCAAGGTGAGAAAAATACATGGAGTGCTATACATGCACAGACTATCAGATAGAATGCTACACAAAAATGCAAATCTTCAGGCAATGCGGAGAGGGCATGAAAACAAAAGGTAAGAAACAATTGGAGGGATCCATAACAAAATCGTTGCCTGCGACAAATCAAACTCTGCTTGGTATTTTTGTTAAAACGGGCCATCTCCAGACACAGTTGATGTCAGAAGGCGGCACTGTTGGCGGTAGCTTGTTCGAAGTTTTCTCTGAATGGGACAACGTAATAGTTTTATTTTTGAAAGAAGAGCACTTCTTCCTCACAGGGATTGTAGTTTCAGCGCCAGAAATGTTATGCCCTAAAGCTACACAACTCAGATAAAATATACCTGTACAGGGCCAAAGGGCGGGGTCAAAGTGCATGCTTTTTCTATTGTTGTAGGAAATGAGAATTCTGTTACAGCGCAAAGAAGCGGAGTCAAAAAAAAACAACAACACAACAAAACAACATAATAATGAATATCTGGCTTGGTATATTTTAGGTTCGTACACTTTTACTATTAAAAATATCCTGAATAAACTTCAGCTTCCATAAAATCTAATGAATGTAATGATCTTGTTAGAAACTAAAATCTCTCTCTCTCTCTCTCTCTCTCTCTCTCTCTCTCTCTCTCCATCTATTTCTGGCAATCAAAAAAGGTCATGTATACATGATAAATCAAGAGGAATACAAAGTGAAATCCCGTCTTCTTTTTTGAGTGGCTAAGCTCCTCCCACTTTTGCTGAAACTGTATGTCTTTCGGCCTGTAAATGTGTAAGCTCTGCCCAGTTTTGCTGAAACTGTATGTCTTTCGGCCTGTAAATGTATATGTAAGCTCTGCCCAATTTTGCTGAAACTGTATGTCTTTCGGCCTGTAAATGTATATGTAAGCTCTGCCCAGTTTTGCTGAAACTGTATGTCTTTCGGCCTGTAAATGTATATGTAAGCTCTGCCCAGGTTTGCTGAAACTGTATGTCTTTCGGTCTGTAAATGTATATGTAAGCTCTGCCCAGTTTTGCTGAAACTGTATGTCTTTCGGCCTGTAAATGTATAATGTAAGCTCTGCCCAGTTTTGCTGAAACTGTATATGTTCTGACCCTGTAAATGTATACATGTTTCCCTGTAATTGCATAGCATTTCGCTGAAACTTCGTATCCTCCTTCTCCCCACCGATAATATAAGCTGGCTGGGGTGGCTAATAAAAGAAGAGGAAGAGGCGCTGGTCAACGCAAAATGGATTTGCTTTCATATTCTAAATCTAGACATTCGATATCACTTTTTCTACCATAGCTTTCAGGGGGAAGGTAATGCAATGTGCAAATTTTCTATGCAGTATGAATTGTTATACTCGTGAAATTTGGGGAACAAAAAGCAGAGCGCTCCATTGTGAACGATGGGGTTAAATTCATAATAGTGAAATGTCCCGTCATGTTTTCCTCTGCCTATATACCTGAGGCGGTTATTTAAGAATAAGGTCAGGGTTCTAAAGACACAAGGAGAATAAGTGAAGGTGGAAATTCCTGCACAGTTTCCGAAGGCTGTGGAATGCTATGAAACACAGAGAGACTTGTCTAGGTATCCTCGCCAATGTTAGTACGCGCCGCTAAGTGCTACTTTGAGCAACTGAACTGACTGACGAATAGTTAAAGATATAAAAGACTTACACATCACGTCGGTTTCCTTCGTCTTCGTCTTCGTCTTCGTCAGGGGTATCGTCATCCTGGTCGTCCACACTGGTGTGGGAAGATTTAAAAAAAAAGAAGCAATGTTTGGAGGACAGGTGAAGGCGAGAAAGAGGCATGGAGGAAAAAAAGACAGCGGCGTCTTGTTTTGAAATTTTCTCCGAGTTCATGTGTGTGTGTGTGTGTGTGTGTGTGTGTGTGTGTGTGTGTGTGTGTGTGTGTGAAAAACTAAAAGGAATGCATTTTTGTAATCAGAATATCAACCGTAGCAAAGCCCTTATAAAGAAAATTACAATAGAATGTTACACATTGTTTCACGCTAGCTTTTTGTGTATGCATTGCGTACAGCCTACACATAATCACTGTAGATTTCAACCTCTTAATCGGAAATGTACCAGACAAACTCGCCGTATTTAAGTTGAAATAGTCTGATAATTAATTTGACAGGTCATGCTTGAGGCATATCTGCTTCATGTAGGCTATTCGTGTACAAGACCCCTATATGTCAACAGTTTGAAAGAGACGGAATTATCATAACCGGCTGGACTACTGTGTTACAACGTGAGAGGAACACCTGACCGAAAGTACTACCGGAACTTTCTTTTGGTTCAGTTTTTTGTTCAGAGCTATTGTTTCATTCTTCCATTGATTCTTCCAACCCCAATGAACCCAATTTTCGGTCAGGCAAAATAGTGTTGTAATTACGTTAACAAACCTCGTCTCCAAAATTGAAGAGCGTTTTTATTTTTTTTTTTGAAAACTCAGTAAATGCACTTTTGTTGAGAAAATGAGTCGATGGTGTATTCAAACATGCATTTCTATTGTAATTCATTCAAAACCGAATTGAGCTCAAAATCTGCCCTCTCTCAAATTTTACGTAATTTACCATTTACCGTTAATATAACGTTAATATATATATATATAGAGAGAGAGAGAGAGAGAGAGTTATTAGAGTAGAGTTCACCGTGGTTAACGCAATACGTTAATTAACGTTTGGATTATGCATACCGCCACAGGTACCGTGATGTCATTTTCCTTTATTTCAAAATTATTAAGCTATCACATACTAAGTTTTGGAAAAACTCTCTTCAAAAAGAGATGCATCAGCTTATAACAGCCAGGGTAACAGATACTGAGTTTTTGGAAAAACTCTCTTCAAATAGAGATGCATCAGCTTATAACAGCCAGGGTAACAGACACTGAGTTTTTGAAAAAAAAAAAACTCTCTTCAAATAGAGATGCTTCAGCTTATAACAGCCAGGGTAACAGATACTGAGTTTTTGGAAGAACTCTCTTGAAATAGAGATGCATCAGCTTATAATTAATAGCCAGGGTAACAGACCTTGCCAGTCATCTCTGACAATAGAAAGTTGGAAAGCGAAAGTGACGATAGTTGGAGATTTGGTTTGCGTTGCCGGATCAGTGTGCATACGTAACGATTGAAAGAAATTTCTGTTATGAAATAGTAAATGTCTCTGTAAATGTTCAAACAGTAACGCACATAGTCCCAGCCTCAACAAGCACTACTTGTAACAAAAGAACTTAAGGACAGAACCATACAAACAGGGCTAGGGGACGGGTAAACATGAATTCAGACTCACTCAGCATCTTCGTCTTGGCGCTTTCCTGAAATAAATAAATAAACTACGGTGAGCAGAAATCATATTCTACAACGATACCTTTGTTTTTGCTCATAATGTTAGCATTCAAACATGCGACAGTGGTGTAAAAATGGATTTTAATTGCCTAGCCATTTATTAACCATTTTTAAAAAAATCATTGCTTATTTATTAGTTTGGCTTTCGTTAAGAAACTTTTGGGAGAAAATGTGGTAGAATGGAAATCACATATTTTTTTTTTTTTTTTAAGACCGTGTATTTCGTTATTGATGAATTAATAATAATTACCGCGTTTAGAAGGGGAAAAATAAACTGGTATAGGTGGTTTCCATTTTGAACTGATTGTTTTCTTAGACTCTCTAATGAAGTGCCCTCGTAACAGCCAAAGATAATAGACTTCATTTCAGGAGACAAGGAATGCAGATATGCAAATGATATTTACAGTTAAAAACTGAACGAGTGAAGTAGGTCTGTCTAGTTTTGAAAGAAGAGGTGGAGAACTCACAGACAAACAGACGAAATAAAAATCAGGAATGGAAAGGAAAAGAATACATGACCTGTTATATTATTACATGGATTATCTTTCCTCTGTATACGACATGCATGCGCCTGTTACGACGACGCATGATAAAAATCTTGAAGCAGTTTTTCACCAGCAACAAACTGGGCTGGTATGTCACCGACGAGACAGACTTTAAGTTGTGCCATCCGATCATTACCGTCGGTAAGCCTCACCTACAAAATGGCTGTGGACAGCTGTGCCAAGACCCACCCAGAAGGATAAGTTTGTTTTTTTTCTAATTCAAATAATATCGATATCGTCTTTATTACTATTTTCTTTATCATTACGTTTGAAGAGACAGCAAACCATCGATCTGAAAAGTTTCTATGCAGTATGAAATGTTTTACTCGTGAAATTCGAGAAACAAAAAAATGAGGCACCGGATGGGAAGCGTGCAATTGAAATAAAATTAGTAGAGGGATCCCATCATGCCTTTCATCTCCTATACCTCAGCGGACCTTTTGTGTCTCGGCATAGCCAATATTTCAGCCGAGTTCCTGGCATTTCTCAGCAAGTTCGGAAAGTCGAAAATAAATATGATCCTCATGGCAGCAAACGGGTTAATCATTGTTAACCTTTTCCACATGACACTCCCTTAACGAGAGTTGACTATTTTCTCGCTTTGCTTTAAAGGCAATTTCAGCAGGCTGTCACGTCAGTTGTGCTAACTTCTGAAAAGCTGAGACTTTACAGCAACTAGTTTCGAGTTATATTTAAGAAATATATAAATCCATGTAAGAAACCAAGCAAAAATATTTCTTATTAAATTAAAGCTTTTCAGAAATTAGCGTAACTGCCGCGATATTTTGCTGGAAGTGCCCTTATATGTCATGAGCAGAAAAAGCCATTGACTTTTTTTTTTTTTGGTGGCGTATTTTAATTTTCCGAGCACCGACCTACTTATATAGATTTCCTAAAGGCTTGATCCACTGGCCAAACTACTGAATTACTTACCACTCAAAATACCCTGAAGGACATTGCCAACTGTCCCGGCAATGTGACCAAGGATCTGGCCAACATTTCGAGTGTCGTATTCAACAGGTTTCGCAGATGCTGAGAAAGCAGCCAGGCAGACTGTGGCAATGACCACAACAGACAGCGTCACGGGACTTAGGGATTTCATTTTGCTGGTATCTGTTGTCTTGCAGCAGGCTATCTCAACTATCTGTGGAATCAAAGAGAAAGACAAACCATAAACTTAATTTGAAAGTGCCCAATGATCAAGAATTACTTGGGTTACAAGAAGCTGTGCATGTAGCAATTTATTGCACACATAGTACTTGAACTATCTTCCAATCTCTTTTCAATATTGCTAAGAATTTGTCATTCTCAATGTCCCTTCAGGTTTCCTCAGTTCGACTTGACATGTGAGAGATGCAGTTATAACGGTTACAGCAAGAAAGAAAGCCAGTTAACCAACACGGGATACTTACCTCTTGGTGTCTTGTCTCCTTCGCTGATGTGAATACAGTAAACCTCCGACGCTTTTATAGCACAACTACTTCATTAGGATTTCAGGTACAAAAGAACAAAGACTTTTTATGTGACTAATTACTGGGCATGTAAAATACTTCGGTATTACTTCAGTATTAAGTACACCCGCTATAATTATATGCATGGATTGACTTTATTCTAACGTTGCATTTTTTCCGGCAGAGCTTGATAAAACGTACAAATCAGTAATGTTTTCAGGGTGCATTCCCAAGCACTTAATTATACCGTTATTTGCTTGTGTGGTCAAGCCTCACTAAAACGTAGGAAATATTACTGAGTAATAAGTATACTAAATAGTGCATTGAAAAAGTTGTGAATTTTGAGATGTACTTATCATTAACGTCCACTGGAATAAAGTGAAGCAATAGAATAATGATAATGCATGCTGGTGACTTTCGTACGTAATAATGAGGCATACTTATTATAAAAGTACTTTGTAACAGGTTACCCTAGGTTTCTCTTTTATATTGTTTGATGCTAAAATTGGGGAAAATCCTAATGGGGACATGAGAGCGGTCATTAGCGGACAGCACTTTGAGTCCGACATGAAACGACTCATTTACATTACTGTGAATTGAAATTGTTTTTTGTGATGCTGTAGAGCACTCGCAGTTTTCGCTTTGTCACTTCTGACATTTCATCTGTTCCAATGCATTGCATTAATGATGTCTTTTCAAGGTACTCTATAGTCTATCTAATGGGTCTTTTCATGACAGGCTTGTAGTCTTTGAAGTTCACTTTATCCTTTAATATCCACATTATGACCTTTAAGGATTTGGTACTGGATGAGGAAAAAAAAAACAACAAAAAACACCAACATATTATGACTTGTAGATTATCAATACCGTTTACAGTGGCTTTACTTGTATCAAAGACAAACTGCTGTGCTACCTTATTACACCTCGGAGTCATGGAGATGCGACAAATCTGAGTTATGTTGCAATTTTTCATGACAACCTCAAATGAACGACGCAAAAATGTACGTATAGTAGAGCTTGTCTCGTAAGTCGCTTATAATTTATATGTCACATTCTAGTTAACAACCGACATCCAAGCCTATCATGAAATTCAATATTATAGCCAAACTATTAAGCAGAATGGTGTCTCAGATATTGCCATTCAAGGTAAATATCAAGGGCAGCAAGGTCGAGGAAAAGCATTTGACTATTTTTTCCATAATGTTCACGAAGAAAAAAACCAATACACTTGAAAAAATGTCTATTCTTTTCAGATAAAACCGGTGTTTTTTTTTTAAAATCTATTATCCATTCAGTTCAGCCGTTTGTATCTCGTTCATTACAGTACCTAAATTATAAGAACTTATGACGTTAAGAAGCATCTTTCTCACAACGTGTTTTCTTTTCATTAACAGTGAAAACAATTCCTACTTCTTGTTTTAGGCACGCTAGACTAGAGGATGAAAGCAAGAAGAAATAATGATGATGATAATAATAATAATAATAATACACAAAAGCGTTTTTCTCTTACCGTTTGCGCTCTAGACACGTCACAATTTCAAATATATAATTTGTTTCCAAAAATGTACAGAACAGTGAGTTCATAAAGTAGTTCATACATGAAGGATAACAATGTAGAAATATGAAGACTCAGAATGTACCATCAAAGCAGTACTTCACAGACTCAGTCAAACACAATGCATAACTTTGCAAACAGGTTTTCTTTCTGTCGCCCGGAACACAGAAAGGTGAAAACGTGAATTTTGTTCATCTTTTTGTGTGCATGATTTTGTTTATGCTTTGCCCCTAATGGTATCCCCACTGTCCCAATGCATTGCATTAATGATTTTATTCAAGATACTCTGTAGTCTTTTTAATGGGCCTTTCCATTCCGAAGTTTAGTTTTTATAAGGTTCATTTACTTTTTAAAGTCTACATTGTGCCTTTTAAATAGTCATTTCTAAGGGAATAAAAAGTAACACCACAAAAGTAGCAATCCGTGCTGGAGTGCAGTATGTCAGTCGCGTTTATATTTGCGCGACTGTTATTCGGAATATTGCGCATTTAGTAGAGCTAGATTCGCAAATATATTAGAAAACTAGTTATAATAATATGTATAATAATAATAACAATAATAATAATAATAATGCGGTTTATAAGTCTCGTATCCAGGCTATTGCCCACTTACACGACTTCACACTATTATTACCCCAGCAGACCTGATTACCATAAGACGTTCTTAGTTCCGTGGGGATCATACAGTGCCGCTGCCATTTACAGGCACTGATTACTAGCATTCTGACATTATCTTTCACTGCCTATAGGCAGGTACACATTTTACAGACAGGTGGACAGATGATAATATAAACGAAATGCTTTCCTAAGGCGCTTAAATCATGATCGTGGTCGGGAATCGAACCCACAACCTTTAGATCTAAAGTCCAACGCATTAACCGTTCGGCCACGCTGCTTCACATGCGTGCTAATGGATGACGGGCATCCAAGCCCACAATGATGTTCGATATGCCAGCTCGATTCCAAGCACGGATGGCATCTCTGATATTACAAATTAGATCATTTCACGTGGGACAAAGTTGAGGAAACGCGTTTGACTTTGTTTTCCACTTTTAAAGAAAAAACAACAACCCAAAAAACACCAATATGCTTGATTTCTTTTTCTCTGTTCTTTAGATAATTCGCTTTTCTTCCCTTCTCCTGTTAGTTTAGCTTATGCGTTTATACTTTGTTCATTTTAACGCGTAAAAGGATTTATGACGGGAAATGGTGTTTGTCTTAAAGTTCTCTCCCCCCCCCCCCCCCCCCNCCCCTTCTCCCTCCTCCATTAACTGTGGAAACATTTTAATCCTCGTTTTAGGTTAAAAGAGGGAAAGAGCAAGAAATAATAATAATAAATTTCAATAGCGCTCATTCCCCACCGTTGGATCATAGACGCTTTTATAAAGACAAAGATATACTTTGTTAACATAACAGTCAGTCTATAAAACAATTCACGCATAAATGATACTATTAGACAATATAATATACATTCATAGAATACACCTTCAAAGTAGTATTTCAGAAGCCCATCCAACACAAAAAGTAAAGGTTAAAAGTATAGTTATCTCTCACCTGGGGCACATAAACATTCAGGTATGAAATTTGTGGAATTTTTTCTTTTATTGTGCTTTGCCGTTTATGGCATTCCGCCTGTGCCAGTGCTTTGCATAAATAATGCCCTTTTAAGGTACTTTGTAGTTTATTGAATGGGTCTTTTCATGTAGGAATCAAAGTGCTTTTGAGCTTCATTCACACATTTTATGTCTACTTTATAGCCATTAAGTCACCATTTCTAATGGGAGGTGGGAGGGGGAAGAATACAATTAGGAGTAGGTCCAGGAGTGCTGTATGTTAATTACATTCACGTCTTGACTTTATAGCAAAGTCTACCAATGATGCCAGTATGAGATTATATTAGTACCTGTTTGGAACGTTAATAGTAGTAATAGTATGAGATGAAGGAATTTGATAGAGTGGTTTTAATGCAGTTATTAGTCGCCATCATGTGGTGGAGGTGGTCATGGAAGTAATAGTGGTAGTAATGGTAGTGGTGGTGGTGATAGTAGTCGTAGAGGTGGTGGTAGGAGTGGTATAACTAGTGTCTTTTGGGATGGTAGGTAAACCTTTATTGTGACTAAAAGTGTTGTGACTACTTCCGATTGCAACCGATTCCAAATTGATTTCTTCAGTGCATTTTCAGCAAGCATCTCCATGTCATTCAGTTTGAAGTTGTTGCAAAGCGCCACATCATTTTTCATCAGGCTTTAAAAGAATAGGAGAATTTTCAGAACGTAAGGATCTAACTGGCTTGCGTTTTTACAATAACTGTAATAGATAGGAAGGGCAAATACAGTTTAGAGCCTTATAAAAAGCAGGAGAATTTTGTATTCTATTCTTGCTCTTACTGGCAACCAGATACGTTACAAAACACTACAGAGACATACACACACACACACACACACAAAAACAACAACAACTTGAAACTATGTAGATCGTCTTGACAAAAAAGTATTCATTTAGCCTACTCCATTTGACAATGAAGTTATTCCAAACAACGGTGTTTTTAATCCCGTGAAATAGACTATACTCAATATTGCACTAGTCTGTACCAAACTTGAAAGTCAGTTGTTGAGAGGAAACATTACTATTGAACTGAAAAGTAAGAACACCCTGCTAAATAATAATGGGTCCGTGGAGTATAATATGCACCGTAACACCGTAACACTTCTAACCCTGAACATGCAGGTTACAGGCCTGTAATTGTACTTTCACTATTGGGTCCTAGTACTTAGGGATTATATTTCATCTGGCATTTTCCCCCTTTTGGTATGCCCTGCTTCCAGTGATAAGGGCTCCAGGGGGGGGGGGGGATTTTNGGGGGGGGGGTATTTTTATATCAATGGAAACTGTGTTCATTTTAATTTATTTTGCGAGGTACTATTTAGCCCTGGGCTAGAACTGCCAGGTCAAGGATGTACTCAGGCGGAAGAGGAGGGGTTTGATGTTGACCAGTGAAAAAAGTAGGCTCTGTTTACAAATAGCAACCAAGCGCAAAATTTCAATGGGCTTGCTAGGGTTGGGTCAGTCTTAAAATTTGGGCCACATAATTAGGTTTAGTCTGGTAACCGTCTGGGTGAAACCTAAAACTTTGGGTTCAGAGGGCAATTTAAAATGTTAATATAGCCCATATAGGAAAAAAAAAAGGTCTAATCCAATTACAGGGTTACAGCCGGGCAACAGCCTCCAGAAGCTACAAATCAAACACGATTGATAAAAAAACACCACAATGACCGTTGTTCTCCATGCGGGGGACATTCGTTCCGCAGACAGAGCGAGGATACTGACCACATTCCGAAAAAAAAGCTGAAGTAGTGAAAAGCTGAAGAGTTTCAGTAAAAGGGACTTCCTTCTGTACTTATCTTCCTAGTGGTTTATATTTTCATGTTCTATTTCTTTCTTTGACAGTAAGTTCAGACAAAGAATATTTGAGTTATGCTATGCATCAAACATTCAGGCCCAACTTCATGAGCGATGATCTCTGAAGATACAAGAAAGTTAATGAAGAAAAATGCACTAAGAATTGAGCGAGCGGGGCTCTTGCAGACTCCAAGCGGGCAAGCGATCAGCCTACAGTCTAGTGCTAATTTAGCTTCATGGGGGTTTCGGGGGNGGGTGGGTGAGTAATCGATTTTGACGAATAATGAACACTATAGAGCTTTATAACCTTATAAGTCATAAAGAATAACTACGAAGTGTCTGCTATCAGGCCAACTTTCTGTAAAGTCAAGACTTTATCGAGAACCTGACGAAATCGTCCTGACACGAAGAATGATATTAAGAGCAGTCCGTAGAGACAGGCTTATCTTATATCTACTAGTCATTGTTAAACGCTGAATTCAGACTGCATCTTTGGAACCATATGATGCTAAAACGTGGACAAACCCACAAAGAAGTCCAGACCAGGCATTGTGACTTGAAGAAACTAAAAGCCTAAAGTCTAATTGAGGAATTTGACTAGAGCCGTTTATGAAAACCATGAAAAGCTTAATAATAATAACACATGTCAAAAGAAGTGGGTTTTTTTGTTTGTTATAGCGTATGTGGTTCCACAGTATTCCACCAATAACTATGACGTAACAAAACCATCACCCAATCCTTTGGTTTAGCTGGGCTTAACCCTGACGAGACAAAAGACAGAAGACTGTCATTTTGTTGTAACATCATATTGGTTCCAGCTGGTTCCACTGCACGACACAAAATGACATCACAGGCAACATGGTCACATCGGGTCTAGCTCTCGCAAAGGGCTCTGCCCAGTTAGACCGAAAGTCCCGTGGCGCCATATTGTGTCGCGCGGTGGAATCAGGTGAAACAGCATGTTGTTACAACAAAAGGGAAGAAGTGACAACTGAGCAGAGGGGTCTCCTCTCGATTGTTAAAAGAATTCTTACTTTTTGTTAAAGACCACTATCTAACAAACAAACGCTTGACAGGAATGGGTCAGTTTTGATCAGTCACTCTTCTCGGTTGTCAAAAAATGTTCTTCTTTTTTGTTGTAACACCTGATTCCACCGCACGACACAAATTGACATCACAAGCAGTACGGTTACATCGGGTCTAGCTGTCCCCAAAGGGCTCTGCCCAGCTAGACAGAAGGTCCCTATGTAACCATGATGCTTGTGACGTCATATAATATTGTTTGTAGCGGTGGAATCAGGTGGAACCAGCATGTTACCCCTCTTCTCGGTTGAAAAAGAGTTCTTTCTTTTGTCTTTAGACCAGATGGTCCCACCCGATTCCACTAAAATGAAATGACATCACGACATTGGGTCTAGCTGTTCCAACGGGGCTCCGCCCAGCTAGACCAAGGGTCCGTATGTAACCATGGTGTGACGTCATTTTGTTTTGGGTGGAATCAGGTGGATAGTGCATGTGAATCTGACTAGTTTCATGACACACGAGCATTGTATGTTTTTTATTTTTTTATTTTCTAAATTCTGCTTTGCCATGATAATACGATTTCAGCGGACAAAAACACGGGGGAACACAAGTCATGCTAGTCTTCCAGCTCGGGTTCTATCGAAATTGCAGAATTTGAGACGCATTCCTATTGCGTAGCGGATGAACCCGCAAACAATAAATTTACCCACAGATTTTGTTATTTTATGTCCACGAGAATACCGTACATATATCTAACACGCCTTGGTCTATACAACTCTGCTTTGAATCTGACGTAGAGGATTGCAAGTGCAAAATAACGTCATAGTTATGGTGATGTATTACTCTATTCAGTGACCACTGGGAATCCTTGCACACATAGACCTCACTGAGACAGCCAGCATTATGGAAAATGGGCGATCTCCTCACGCTAATCAATTTGGACCTAATATATAATCTAGCGAAGGCAATATCCAAGGACTTTCCCATTCCTATATTAAATTTTAAAGAAGAATGCACCGCCCTACAAACCATATTAAATCATACGATTCCTTATTATTCCAATAAAACAGTCTTTCAAGTGTCTATAATAATGATATCACGCCTCTGCTGGCCCCAGACAATCCATTGGGTTACATTATCCAAAGTCCGAATTGTTACAACCACTGCGCGCGTGGCGGTCATAAGCTTACGTCCAATACGTTTTTGGCACATGGCCCAGCTGTCTAGCCAGTGCTCTGCGGATGGGTGATAACATGGTGGTATGAATGTTTTAATTCCTCTGTGAACAGTAGATATGTCAAACAAAATCATGCTGAGGCAATAAAAATGCAAACTACTTTTTCTGAGTGACACTATCAAATTTTACGTTTGAATTTGGAATATCTGAACCTTAATTAAAAGCTGAATAATACATTGTCAGGTAGAGGTGTCTGCAGCTGCTGGAAAGTAAGTGACGTCAGCATTTTTGCCATAGGTTTCTGCTGATCGGGGAGGGGCATAAATTTGGACGCAAGAGACAAACCCGATAACTCTAGCTCTCCTTATTGCGTCGTATTACATACACGCACGGTAACCGAACAATGCTCTTTCTTCGCAAAACTGACTCGGTGGGCACCATAGAACATTTTTAGAGAGAAATAGTATTGAAAAACGGAAAATTATTTTTGATGTGCGTGTCCTACTTTAAGCTAGACAGACCTGGTTTCAAGAAACGATTTTCAGTTAACAAACCATAGCTTTTTTTGTGTGCTTAACTTAGTGCGTGGATTTAGGGTAAGAGCATGGTTAGGGTAGGTTCCTTTTAGAAAAAGCATCATTTGGGGTGTCATCATTATATAAAAACTCTTAATCCTAAACCAAGCACTAGACGGGAGATATTGGATATACCCCAGCAAATTTACATGTGTTTTGAATACACCTTCATTGTGACATTTCTATAAATATTGCCCTTTATATCAACCTTAGGAATGTACTTTTAGCACCGTGATATTTGAAGAATGATGAAGATAAAAGAATATAAGTAGAATATTTTTAATTTAATCGAGTTTATTTTTGTGAACTTCTTTAGACAATAGCCAGTTGGCCAACAACGTCTACGACTGATTCTATGAAACGCTTATGTTCCTCGCATAGACTTGACATGGTGGTCCAGACGGTCTATATGTGTCTTTGTTGTAGTCCGTTCAGTCCATTATTCCATAAACCTGAGTATGATATATAAAGAGATAGTAAGGGCGGATGACAGGATAAAATGATATAAGATTACAAATTTTGTCATAATAACCAGTATGAACGTAAGAAAAGACCAAAACATTAACAACATAGTAAATATATTACACTTTTATTGTTGTTGTTATCATTATTATTATTATTTTTATTATTTCACAAAATTGAAAATAGACTATTCAGGTAATATTATTTAAAATAAGAAAAGTAAATGTAGACTCCTGAAGTATTGTTGGGATTTTTAAAATAAAAATAAAACAAAGTAAATGGCATGATAAATTAAATAGCCTGGCTATAGAACCTTATTCATTCACAAATTTTCAATATGATGATGATGATGATAATAATAATATTATAATATTTTAAATTGGAATTAAAAGCTAAAAAATAGTTATATCATGCCGAATTCAAAAGCGTCCTCGGTTTCGCACACGATAATGACAATGACAGGCTGATCGAGATGATGGTGAGCAATAAAATAAACAAACAAATGGCGGAGAAAGAAGTGGAATTTTCCTATGAGACTCACAATTCACGACGAACCTCGTTCCAGTCAAAGTCGCTGTGGAAAATTAAAAAAAAAAAGGAATAAAAATTAGACATTGAAGGTAGGTAAAACATAAGTCAAGTTTCGATACAGGTTGAAGTTTGAAATTTATGCACAGTCCATTCGAGATATCGGCGAGAAGACAAAAGAAATGGTGTCTCTGTGAATGTTTGCTGCAAATACTATAAAGTTTCTATAAATTAGAATGACCATCATAATGATGTGCATTATTTACACAAAAGGCAAATATTATGTTACGCAGCTACATGTCATACACTTCACAGAGGTAAACCAATTTTTCTTTTGCAGTGTTTTACATTCATCATATCTTTGTACAAATATATGTGCTAAAATTACCGTCAGTTTTATGATAGACTATTCCTAATCAGTCAGCTCCAGTGATACTCACTTTCGGTTAGACAAACTGGTATTGTGATCATGTCAGTAAATCTCGATTTCAAAGTGAAAATGAATCAGCAAATAAAATCCACTGAAACAGATCTTATCAACCAGTCATATCACTCTGACAATGGACACGTTTACACTATGGAGTTGATGAGAATGATGATGATGATGATGATGACGACTACAACGACGATGGTGCTGACGATATACGCGCGGTATTTTCAGGATTTACTATCATGCACATTGCTTTGCCTTTCCATCCCTGTCTTGTGTCTCTCCTCCCTTTATTTTGTTCTTCTGCACTTAAATCTGTTTTAATCCTCTGATCATATATAAGCAAGTAATAACCGGTGACTGTTCAATGCTAGGAGTTATTGCTTTTAGGATCTGAGAGCATTGTCTCTTTTCTAAGTACCTGGGAAAGCATCTCTGATCCCTTCTGACCGGAGGTTCAGGCTTTTTGCCTGCACATACATAGAAGCGTGTGCCAATGCATGTTGTTATGTGTAAATGTTTACGTGTATATGTAAATGCAGGCGTGTGCGTGCGTGAATGTGTGTGTGTGTGTGTGTGTGTGTGTGTGTGTGNTGTGTGTGTGTGTGTGTGTGTGTGTGTGTGTGTGTGTGTGTGTGTGTGTGTGTGTGTGTGTGTGTGTGTGTGTGTGTGTGTGTGTGGTGTCTAAATTACTGTCCCGTTTGTTGCGAGTTCAAGTCTTCTATTCTGTTAACGCATTTCTGTCCTATCTATTTGATCTCTTCCCCAGTCTCATGGCTCCTGTGTGTAATGATCACTTTTTATCCGTGTTCCTTAATTATGTTGGATCCCGTTGAAGGACCAAAAGCCTGAAACTTTGGAAATAGGAATCAAACGTTTAAAAATCTTTATGTAATACCTAGTTCAAGAGACTCCTTTCTTTCCCCTGATGAGAATGACGTGCGGATCGAGATGATGATGAACAAATGCTCTAATGCTTAAATACAATTTTTAAACGGTCATAGAGAGAAGTCCGGAATTTTCCTATGAGACTGACCCAGTCAAAGACAATATCGCTGCTGACGATTTAAAAAACGAAAAAAAAATTGAGGGTAGTTGAAGGATGAATCAAGATTCGATACAGATTAAAGTTTGAAAATTATGCACAGACCATTCCAAGTACTGGCAAGAAGACGAAAGAAATGGTGTCTGTGGGAATGTTTATAACAAATAGTGTAAAGATTATGTTTATTCGGATGGCCATCATAATAATGTACATCATTTAATTTTACAGATTAGCGTACACTGAGGTCAAAAAGTCTGTTTATCCAGCTACATGCCATACACTTCACAGAAGATACACTTCACATTTGGTTCTTTTGCATTATTTTACATTTACCGTACATTTGCACATATTATTATGTTAAAATTACCGTCAGTTTAATGATAGGTGGTTCTTAGGCAGTCAGCTCCAATAAAACTCGGTTTCAATTTGGCAAAATAGTGCCGTGATCAAGTTAACAACTCTCAAATTTAAAAATGAACATAAATCGGCCAATGAAAGCTACTGAAACCAAGCATACTCATTGCTGCGATGCCCGTTTAACTGTGCTTGTATAATAAATGACAATAGTCTATTTACAAATACGAAATGTCTTAGTAAATGTTCAGACTGTAAAGCATAAAGTTTCACCACCAACAAACACTACTTGTAACAGAGCACAGAATGACAGAACCACAAAAACATGGATTGACATTTGGGGGACTGGGATATTTGACTTCAGACTCACGCAGCCGCTTCGCGTTTTCCTGAAATAAAATGAAATAAAATACAGTAATGTTAAGAAAGACATCCATTTTTCTAACTAATACCCATTTTATGCTACTAACTATACTTTTCGCACACTCGAGAGTAATGATGTATTTAAAAAAGTGACTAAATCATAGTTTATTCTGATCAACCTGGCCTATAAAATAGTTTGAATTTCGTTAAGAAACTTTTGGAAGAAAATGTGACAGAATGGACATACCTAAGTTTTACTGTTATTTTGAAAGCCGTGTGTTTTGTAGATAAATGTACGGCCTGCTTTTTATAGATTTTCTAAAGGATTGATCCACCGGCCAACCTACTGGATTACCTACCAGTCAAAGCACTTTGAAGGGCATTGCCAAGAGCACCAGCAACGTGGCCAAGGATTTTAAGAAAACGTTTGTCTTCCTCTACGGGATTCGCATTTGCCAAGCAGGCAGCCAGACATATGGCGACAAAGATCACGATAAAAGCTTTCATGTTGCTAGTTCCCGTTGTCTTGCAGCAGACTCGCTTAACTGACTATCTGTGGAACCAAAGAGAAAAAAGAACCACCAGCTCACTTTGAAAGTTTCTTACTATCGTTTGGTAAAATCATAGGATCTTCCCAGAATTTAT
>JAWQUT010000923.1:0-12985 GCA_033807755.1 Ellobium chinense
CCCCCCCCCCCCCCCAACCAAAAAAACCCCAATAAACATCGGAAAACTGTCGGATGTATGCAGTGGGAAGAAGAGCAGAAGGAGCGGAGCGTTCGATGATATAAGTATGCAAGTCACCCCGGTTCTTACAAAGGCATGCTAGTGTAGTAAATTAATTTGTGCTTTCATGCCAGCACTCAACTGTAATTTTCTCAGTAACCACTAAAGCTACTTTCATTAAACTTATGTCACTTATGCATCTGTCTGAAACAAATCATTTGCACTAACATTTATGACAATGCAGTTATTTCTTCACTGAATTATTGGCACTTAATGTTATGCAACAGAAGTAGATAAGCTGCCTCTCAGCACCTTTAGATCATGTTTTTAGTTTTCAGTTTCTAATGACTTGGGATGATCTGTACAACTTATTTATCTTGCTATGCCCTACAATTTGATGTATGGCATGTTGATATAACTTGCACAGCTACCCTGCCAGCCTCTATTAACCTTTCACTCATTGTCCATTTTTCCCATATCGGTGCATGGAAAGATGAGGCTAGAGGCCTCTGACATAGTAGCTCTCCGATATGTCCGCATAACGATGTTATATTTCACACCAATTTCCCCTTGAGTTAGTCTGGTTTTACTCGGAGTCTACGCCTCAGCGCAGGCAAACCCACATCTGTCTCCTGCGAGTCTCTTAATGCATTCTCCCCACGAGGCTGGTTAGATGTCAAAATGTTCTATCTGCACTACATGTAAATAAACTGATTGATATCATTCTACACTGCTGCGTTCCTGACGTCGGTTTGCAACTGCTGCTGCCGGTTGAGGTTTGAGTTAGGCTAAAGCCTATAGCCTAGCTCACCCCCACGCAGCTCTTCATCTTCACCAACATCAGCATCAACAGACCACAACAACCTCCTTTTCACTTCAATTACTACACTAGGCTACCAATGGCAGTTGAACGAACGATCACAAACACACACACGGACACACACACACACACACACACACACACACACACACACACACACACACACTCACACATACACACGCACGCATGTACACACATATGCACGCGCGCACGCACATACACATACACACACACATTGAAAATTTATTTCAATATTTCCACTCTGGGCGATTTGGGCTGTAAGGCTGCAGATCTACCATTCTCTTCACTCAGAATGTGGCTAACCACGTCTGAAAGTCAGCAAAGCCCTGGAAATTATGAAATTTAAAAGCAAAGCCTCTGGGGCCATTGCTCCATATCCGCTTTCCATCTGCTCGACCCTAAATGTTCCTGTATGCCTATGAAAATTTTCTGATTTACGCTGCCTTTTGCTTCACCCCCTGCGTAGAAGAGAGTGAATACAGTGATCTTGACCCCTTCCACGTAAACTTTTCGTGCACCGTCGTCAACGCCCTTCTCGCCGCACACGGGGGCTGATGAATCGTTTCCGTAAGCACATACTGAAATCCGAAGTTTTGCTCTGAGATAGTTCCAAAAAAAGAAGTCACCCAATCAAATTTATCTTCTTCTTCTTCTTCCTCCTCCTCTTCTTCCTTTATGCTGGAGACTCGAACCCATGTTGTAAGACATTTGCAGACGCTTATTTCACGACGCAGCTGTTGTCCTTTGAAGTAAACTTTGGTTTACAACATATAGATTTACCTGGATTTAAAAACAAAACAAAACAAAACAAAACAAAACTGGGACTAGAGAATAACCCTCTTCATCATTAATAAGCTCAGGGGGTAGATCAAAATACTGACAAAATGTCAGTAGTAGAGTAAATAAGCATCAAATAGGCCTGAATTCAAAGGAAACTTTCCCCTATGTTATTTTCTTGGCACTTCATCTCGTCACAGGAATTGTTTGCTAAATAAAAATAAAAGTGTTTACTCTAGGATATTTTCTTCATTAAGAAAAAAAGGATTGCTTACAAGGCTTGCCCTTTCAATTTTTTGCTACCCTATCTAATTTATTTGTCATGTAGGGGCTATATTGATCAAAATCGTGGAGGTAAGACATAAGGTGGATAGAGGAACGGAAGTCGACTGACTCCCGTTTGACAGAAATAAAGCGAAGTGTTCATGACACGACGCTTGGACGACGCTTGTTTTGGTTATTTGTATCTTTATAGCCATGAGAGTTATTCAAATTTAGAAATCGGGAAACTCCGGAGTGTGTCTAAGAAAAGGGATTCCGTAATACGGAAATGAAAGTGCTTCCAAGAATAACCATCATCCAGAGCATAAGCACAACAAACCCAAGTGTTGACGGTAATTAGATCTGTAGGCTATTCAGTGAGGCATAAATAGTCTAGAGGAGAAATATTCCGAATGAGATTCACACCTGATGCTCTTGTCTTGAATGGACATTTAGCTAGGGACTCGCCTCAGTTGATGTTGGATGCTCTTTGTCTTTGTCTCGATGGGCATTAGGATTAGGGTTAAACAAACAGCTGTTTTAAAGGTAGGTTAGGGAGTAGGGCTGGGGAGTAGGGCTAGGGTTGTAATAGTAGGCATGAGTTTTGGTTCGGAGTGCGAGTCTTATTTATTGGAATTCCTTCTTTCTTAATTTTCTTGGATATATTCCTGTTCGTGTGGACAGATGGGTGAAAAACGACATAAAGAGTCATAGACTATGACCTGCTGAGACTAGGTGACCTCAGCATTGGTTGAGGAAAGAAGCTCAAGTAAAATAGTAGCAATGTTTTCTGCAAACCATGTGATTTTATCCCTTAAATTTCAAAATTGCAGTTAAGGCGTGCCAATCTCCCCTTCTTTCCAGAGCTTCAAAATTTGTATTAACTGAGAAAACCTAACATCCATCTAAAGATTTACAAATTCTCCCCCTCAAATTTTTTACCAGGAGGATATGTCTCCCCAGTTCATATGATCTGTAGAAAACATTGTAGTAGTCTATAATTTATCTGTCTAGGCAGACACTACCAACCTGCATTAAAAACTTTTGATTCCACCTGAATGTCTGAGAAAGAAAAGACAGGGCTATGGGCAGTATGGCCTAATGACAGTATAGAGTCAGCTTGTTGTGTAATGATAACTTCAGACAAACAGGCCTAGGCCAGGGCCAGATTCGTCTGTCATGGCATGGCAGATTATTCACTAAATAATAGTTTGAGGGTTGTGGTCCAATTTACTGATTATGGTAATGCTTTTTGCAAAAAGAAAACATATGCTGAGAGGTTTGGGGAGGTTCCCACCCTTAACAGTAATAGTTGGATAGGGGGGTTTCATCGTTGCTTCCCACTTCTTTGGCAGGCCCACTAAATTTTTAACTCTTCTAATGCTATGGTTGAACCAATTCTCACCTTTACAACATTATGCTGGGTGCGATGGTCAAACATGTTCGCATGCAAGTGCTAACCATATGAGGTGGCTATAGAATTTTGCAGCTCGGCGTCAGCTGACCGATTAGCAGACAACAAACGGAACTGTTCTGATTTGTAAAACTGGGTCATGCAGTCAGTGGAGGACTAAACCTGAGACATATTGCGCTTCAAGAGTTGTAAGAAGTGAGACACTATGTGCACAGTCTAACTGAATGACATAAGTGTCATCAGCTGCCTAATTCTACAGGAAAGTGCCTCAGAGTTTTAGGCACTTTTACTCATTTTATGGCATTGGAGCTACATGCTTTCCACTCTACTATTTGTATCTTATCTTTTACAGAACTTCACACATTTTTCATGCTGAAATAAAAAATATGGTCAGTTTCAAACTCAAATTACTGTTATATATAGCTCATAGATGTGTCAGATATTTGGAGCATAAAGAGAAAAACGACGGGAGATGATTGCCCATTTGTGCACTTTTTTTACACATACATCATTTGAAAATCACATGGGAGGTGGACTGCTGTTTCATGTCTTTCAATGTGATACTGACTATTGTGTTATTGATAATTCATACAAATATCCACACAGACAGAGATTCAGAATAGAACACAGAGGAAGTGAGAACCAGAAAGAGAAAGCGACAGAGTGTCTTTCCCTGCAAAATGAACACTGAGGAATTGACAACACCAGAGTTTGTGGAGGCTGATATGGAGAGTGAGCTTACTTTCACTTTTTTAAACAATGTCGTGTAGTTTTTGTGAGTAGAATCTTAAATGGCCAGTGCCTTGAAGCATT
Source organism: Ellobium chinense (assembly GCA_033807755.1). Lineage (NCBI taxonomy): Eukaryota > Metazoa > Mollusca > Gastropoda > Ellobiida > Ellobiidae > Ellobium > Ellobium chinense. Next base: position 4,146 of record JAWQUT010000923.1, read on the forward strand.
GATGCAGTAACATTTTTTGTTAATACAGTCTCCTATGAAAATATACACATTCAGAAATAAATTGTGAATGAAGAAAACTGAACTCAGACATGCTTAACACAAAATTAATTTCAAATTAATCGTGATGAGGAAAATAAGAATTGCCTGCCTCCTACCACACTATATAATGGCAACCAAGATCACAAATCATAGAAGATCAAGCTTTGATTGATTGATAGTGATTAACAAGCCTGTGTCTTGTCTTGATCTGAGTATGTCAGTCAGGGGTTGAGGTGCTTGCAGGCCCTGAGGGCTGGTTTATTATAAGTGAAAGAGAGATGATAGAGATTAATAAGGACAGTGGGGGAAATTATAAATACTCCGTAGTAAATGTGTCTTTTTTTTAGATTAACATAGCTGCGTTTCATAATAAGCACAATGAAACATACAAAAAAAAGTTGTGACTTGTAAAAAGGTTTGTAATATCACTAGCCTCATATTAAACGATTATGTAATAAGTGTGTTTTAGTATTGGTTTAGTGTCATTATTATTATCATGAATTTCTGAGGACTAAAATAATGAAAATCTGTTTACAGATGAAAGCTGTCTTAATAGACATTGTTTATGTCCTGAGAACTTTGTTTGCCTATGGTCCAGTATCTTTTCTCAAATTTCTTTTTTCATGTTTCATTTCAGATCTCTTCTGACCCACTGTTAAACTGTGTTGTCACTGTGTATTATCTGCTGTATGTTCCAGTTTTGCATCATAAGTCTTATACTGGATCTGTTAGTCAGGGCTCTTGAGTGTCCAACACATTTTTAAAATATTTTCCTTTTCATTCTTTCAGCTCCAGATGGGTTTCGCAAATTAGTGAAAGAGCAGATAGTTAAACTCTCCTGTACTCATGGGTAGGTAGTAGAGAATTTTGCTGTGGGTCTTTTATTATATAGAGGATTCAAAGGAACTTTGTAGAGTACTAAATCTGTTTATGCCGGCACCATAAAGTAGTCAAAAGATAACAAAGATGAAATAAAAAATTTGCAATCACTATGGTTTTTATTTCTCACTTAAACAAGTTAATTATATAAAATTTAATATGAAATTAACATTTTCAAATGTTTTTTTTAAGTTCTGACACCTCGTTCTAGACTTGATCATACCTATAGCAAAATGTGCCTAGCCTTAATACTACAAAATACTACAAACACCCATTTTTGATACTGTGATGCATATTTGAGTTTCCCACAGCCCAATGTTTTCTGTTTTAAATCATAGGCTTTTTCCTGGTAAATAAAGGGTTAATGACCTGTCCACCTCCACACTTCAGGAAAACCAGTGGTGAGGATAATTCAGGAGCATCATCTAGGACATCCACATCATCACAAGACTTTCAGGAAAGCAAGACTGCTTTCGTAGCAACAGAAGCCAAAGAAAAAGACAGTGACACTTACAAGTTTACTCACCCCAAACGAGGGCTGGCTGTCATCATTAACAATGAAGATTTCTTCAGAATGAGCGATGGTAAACGAGCTGACAGGCAAGGGTCATCAGTTGATAGGAAGGCTCTCTGTAATGCCTTAAAACATTTGGGATTTGATGTACTCGTACACAATAATCTGAAGGCAAAGCAGATGCTGGAAGTCCTTAGACAAGGTAAGATGTAAAAATTCAACAGACATCTATGGATTGATGAGAAGACGCTTACGATGTGAATCATTATTGTTTTTAGGAGAAATTCTAGAGAGAATTTTACAGTGATATTGAGTTACCTCACATAAGAGAAGGAAAAAACAGAGAATGTTGAACTAAGAAGGTTTGTGTTATCCTGCGTGAGAGAAAAGGAAGGAATGATAAAGACCTCTAAGAACTATCAGGGGATCAGAATGGCTGGTTATGTAAAGTGGAGCCAAGTGGATAGTGCCAACTGTGCATTTATGTTTTTCTACTGTTTGAATACAATAGAGTTCACGTAATAGACAAAGCTTTCCCTGAGATCTTGGTTGACCTGAATGATAAGAAAATCCCCATCCAAAGGCCCGTCTTATTCATAGCAAAATACTCTCATTAACCTGATAATGAATTTCAGGAACCTTCTATGAACAAAATGACAACTGTTGCTCCACTGAGAAAAGAAAAGGTGTCAAGGGATGGACAAAAAAATGGAGCAAAATGTGATAACAAGAGTCCATGCTGTCAACATCACAAGGGCAAATTCCTTCCTAAATAATTAGCATGTTACATTTTTTGTTTTGTTTTGAACTTATACATACATTTTGTAGTGTCATTATAACCTGTAAAATTTTACCAAGAATTGCACTTCACCTAATTTGTGGAATATGATCTTTTACTTGGGCATGGACAATATTTCTACAGGATAACTTTAGCAGTAAGTAATTCTTCCTCCATTTGAGTCATTTATTTTCTCAGCTGCCTCAGGATATGACCACACCAAAGCTGACTGTTTTGCATGTGCTATCCTCACTCATGGACATCAGACATGGACAGAAGGAAAGAAGGAGAGACAAGGAACCAGTATCAGACATGACATACTTTATGGCATTGACTGGACGGCATTGGCAACTAAGCATGTTTTTAAGATGTTTTGTGATGAACACTGTCCAGGCCTGGCTGGGAAACCACGCTTGTTCTTCCTTCAGGTACATGATAGAAGCTAACTGCACATTGTGTTTACTCATTGTTTCCCCTGGCTAATCTTGGAGACTAGGTTAAATGCATTATATGTTGTGACTAGCTGATCATTGCTATAACCCCCAATATTATATGCAAAGATGAAAATCTTTACTCTTTAGATTTAAAGGAATGTTATATTTAACTAAATGTAGATCTCTTTAATTTTTCATCCAAGACAAATTAACAAGTTTGTCACCCATCCCATACTTATATAATTGTAGCTCACAGTGGCAATCATCATAAAACTCATTACATCCCATTGCACTTTGACATTTGTTTTCTCAGATTATACTTTTGACTATTCAAGGTAGGATTTCTTTGAGAAATTAACAGCTGATCCATTTTACAGATCTTCAATGGAAAGCTGCCCTGAATGATGTTAGTCAGAAAAATAGTCTTGTCATTATTTTCTCCTTGCCAACTAAAGTCTGTTGAATGTGCTGTTTGTCTTCCATTATATGTTGCATAGTTTTGAATTCCTGTGTCTTTTGCTTTTGTATAACATTTATTCATGATAATTCTGTTAATTCTTAAATTGTGAAGCATATTATGTGTAGCATATTATGGTCCTGCAAACTGATTGTGAGCTCTGTGATACAATATGATGGTAATGAAGCTTGTTGCTGTGACAGAAGTTCAAGAAGTAGGAAAGAGTGGATGCATGAAGGGAGGGAAGCAGGGTTTTTTGCAAAGAAGCTGAACATTTTACATTTATAATTTTATATATATCAGATAAACATAATGTTCCATGTCTTCATAAGTTATCTATCAAAGTTGCGGCCATGAAGTACAAAAAAAAACAACAACCCAAAAGACCAATAAATATGAACATTTTATTATGTAATAGAAAATAGAAATGGTCTCATAAGGAAATTTTTATGAAATGTAAATGAAATTGTGAGTGACTGTATTCTTCTTATGATATTTTATTAAACTGTATTTCTATCAGAGATCACCACAAAATTTTCGGTCAAGGACTAGAGTACTGACTGATGATGTACTCAAGATCAGATGATCATGAATTTGATTCCCATTATGATCAGTAATTGTTGAGAAAACATTTCATTCACGTTTTCCTCAGTCCACTTGTCCGTAACCAGGCACCTGGTTATAGAAAGTGTGTTAATGCTGTATGAATGCAAATGCTTAACATTTACAAAATGATAGCAGCATTAAAAACTTCTCAGGAAGTTGGATAATCTGATCTACCAGGATAGTAACTAGTATGTCATTTCAGTAGGCAATGCCTGGATAAGAGTTTTACAAACCTCATGTCAAAATTTATGATCATTATTGTTCACAGGCATGCAGAGGTAGTGATTACGATGATGGCCTGACAATTAAGGTGACCAGAGGTGGCCCACCCAACATACGTAGTAGAGGAATCACAGACTCTGGAGATGGGGAAGGAGGTGCCAGTCATACTGAGCAGCAAAGAGAATCTCTCTCCAGTAGTGTGGACCCACCCAGGTATGACTGGGAAGAAGAAAATTTTGTTGATGCCAGGGAAGAGCTGAAAGCACAGAGGGAAGATAGAAGCGATGATGTGAAGGTGTTAACAGCTGGGGAAGGAGGTGGTGATGTGACAGACCAGGACCAACCAGATTCACGGAGCTCTAACGTCAGTCAGTTTCGTGTGAGTCCAGCTCCTCTGTACAAAGACTTCCTTGTCATGTATGCCACCCCACCAGGTAAGTGTCTAAATGGTAGACATCAGGTTCAATTCTGGAAATGTCTGTTTTGAAAGGAATAGTGAAATTGAGTTATGTTTGCCAAATAAATGATTTCTATGCAGTTAGATATGTCAGAATGAAATCTTGATAGCACAACTACCTTTTGGAAGACTGTGTGAAATTGCGTTTCTTGGACAGTATTAATTACCGCATACTGCAGAAGTATTGTTGATACAACCACACTATAAACCAAATATATAGGACTGTATTATGCATGGCCTGTGTTCACCATATTTTTTAGCACAGCCACCTTATATACTAAACATGTCAGACTGTATCCTGCTTGGATTACATCAGGGATTTAAATGCTTAAAGGTGATAAATTTTGGTATTGGTGAGTATTGAGTCAAGGATTTTAGGATTCACAGACTTAAGTGACAATGATGAGTTTTGACACATATTATATTAATTTTAACTTTTAACCTTTGTTTATAGGTTTTTATGCATGGAGGAGGGACAAAGGAACCTGGTTTATACAAGAGCTCTGTAAACTGCTGAACAGTCCACAAATTCACCAGAAGTCACTGGTAAACATCTTGATCAAAGTTACGGGTCAAGTTGCCAGAGAGTATGAATCTATAAACAGTAAGCGAAGTATGGATAAGAAAAAGGAGTGCCCTGTCATAGAATCTATGCTGGTGAAAGATCTGATTTTCACCAAGAAATAACTTTGGCTTGTGGCTGAGGAAAGTAGGATACATAAGGCAGCTATTGTTTTTTGGCTTATATATATTTTATTGAGCACAAACACATCTGATAAGGCATCATTCATTGTTTTTAGGATTTCTGCTTAGGATTTCTATGTTGTGGTGCTATCAACTTCGAACATCATGTTTGTGTACTTCATGATCTGGGACTGCAGTTGAAGAGAAGTTTGATAAACCAAGTGGGCTAACAAAAGTTTACTTAATTCAAAGTCGGGTATCTCCTAGACTTAAAAAAGAAACAGGAATGAAAATTTATGCACATTAATTTCAGCAGATAATAGTGTGAACATGAAGTCCAGAAGTGCTTTTTTAGAATTCATATACATACGCAAAGGTATCTCTATTCATAGCATGTTGAGATTTAGAGTCAGTGTCACTTCATTTCCTGTCCTGTTTCCAGGATCTGTATTTTCCCATTTGTGTGCCATAGTGAAATTTATGGTCACCTCAGTGAAAGTGTTCTGTATCCACTTGGCACAATCCTAGGACTCTCCACAGGTATGCTTGACTTCGGATTGAGGGGAGAGTTCGAGTTAGGAATGAAATGAAGGAAACAAGAAAGATATTATTCAAGGATTCTCCTTTGGATGCTTTCTCTTTCCAATGCTTGCCCCTATCACTATCTCAAACACATTGGAAAGGTCTCAGGATTTTCCAAATGGATATGGAACGTTTTGGTATACTGAGTGATGAAATGCAGCAAGCTGTTCCAGATTGAAAGGTCTGAGTTTGAGATTCAAAGCATAACTGCCTACTTTTCACAAACGTGAAATGGATGTGCAAAATATTGGTGCTCTGTGCTCAGTGGTATGGAATTATGTTATTTTATCCCATGGTTGTAAAAATGTCCTTGAAAGACTTGTCATACACAGGTAATTTTTCTTGTATAATGGACTTCTTGTCCAGACTTTCAGTTTTGAGATTTTCAGCCTACGCATAAGTGTATGGAAAATTGCACTTTTCAGCAATCAGCATTGAAAATGATACCAGACTTGCAGTAAAGAGCTATGACAGAAGATACCTGCAGTTCTGATCGTCATAATCACAGCACAGAAATTGTAATGAAGAAAACTGACCACTTACCTCTGATTGCAGAAATGTATATATATATATATATATACCAACAAATCCAGATGTGGTTAACAACAAAATTTTACTGTTAGTCATATTCCTTTGCTGTTAAAGCTATAACATAGATAAGTTATACCACAACTGCATGATAGATTTGAAACAGAAGTCAGTTTTTTAAATTCCTCTTTACCGGTGAGAAAGTACAGTTTAATTGTATATTTGTGGATGTCAAACAGCAGACCTATCTCTGGCATGAGACAACATAGTAACATGCTCATGTGACTCTTCATATTTGTGTTGTACGATTATTGTTTGACTCTGCCTGTGCCATTTTCATCCTTCTCAAATATGAGTGCACAAATATTGTTGATCCTTTACTTAAATAACATTGTCATTTTGCTAATAGAATGGGATATATTCTCTGTTTGATTGTTGAGACAAAGGAGATAATGTCTGTGCAATTAAAAATATCAACAGTTAGATGTACATGATGAAAGTGACCATGTATGGTAGAGAACATAGAAATGAACTTGAAGCAAATGATTTCTCATGAGTTTAAATATGCGTAGAAGTGGATTCTTTATATCTGCTTTGCCTTAATGTCTCACTGTGATTGGACAGAATCCTTACTAAAATGACTCCATTCACATCCAGTCTGCATAATCATAATTTCCACTCAATGGCAACATTCTCAACACAACAAAATGCTGAATTTCTGTAAAAAAAGCATTTAGTAATCACAGTTTCTTTACATTGCAACTTCTTTCATGTTCCTCGGGACTTGTGGTGATGCGGAGTTAACTGTATTTGCAAAGAACTTTATTGTTTTATGTTGCTCTTTAGAATGACATAATGTGTTTTTTAAGGTGAATTTCAATGTGTGTAGATTTCTTCTTCCACAAATTGTTCACAGTATTTATAGCATTTGATCTCATGGTCATAATTTTCCCATTTTTTATAGCACTTGATTTCTCATTCAATTTCTCATTCATAATATCTTATCGGGCAAGATGATCCAGGGGACAAAAGAATGGGATGTGGTTTTATAGTTCTCCTTGCCAAAGTTTTACATTGAATAATTATTTTGTACATTTGTCAAATTTTGTTTTCATGTTAACAGAATCACTCAACATTCATTTTATAGTTCATTTCATTAGTAGAGTGGGTCTGTAGATTTTATTTTCTAAATTAATTCTGTTATAACTAAACCCTAAGCCGACATTACATAGCTTATTCCAAATTTTACTTCACATAATCATATTGTGTTTGGTTTTCATATTGTGGGTACTTAAATACTGATATTTACAGCTCTGGTTAACTTAAATAAACTTGAAACGTAAATCAACCTTAAAATGAGTTAGACACCATTCTTTTGTTTTTAGAATTCACAGTGCATTGCACCTTTTTTCCAGCAGCCAGAACATAACAGTTGTAGTCTGTTTCACTTTGGAACATTTCCATGTTTGCTCCACACCATTTGCCGCGTCTAATTGTTGTTTTGACAGAATATGGTCTCACCCCCAGACTGAACAGTTTTTGTGCATCTCTTACTGCTATATACGATCTGAACATTTCCATTTCTTTTCACATTGCTGTCCAGTATATGTATTCGTTCTAGTTATACATTTGTTAGAGTGAAGAAAACACTGAATTTTGAACATTTTTATCATCTCTTTATGTATGGATTATGATTTATATTGTTTTAGTGCAGTTCAAGGGATTTTTATAGATGTACATTGTTGAACAGGATTTTTACTTATTTACATCTCATTGTTGACCTGAATTAGATGGAGACTGCATGAGGTAACTCTTAGTTGTTCTCAGTACATTTACTCTCAGGGTTGTTGTTGTTGTTGTTGTTGTTGTTGTTGTTGTTGTTGATATTGCTATGAAATAACATTCCAGTGGTTTACACACTAGCTAATTAATTTAAATTTCCAGTTATGGGCAACAAATACAGTGCATATCTGCAGCACAGATCTCTTAAAAGTGATTATTTGATAAAGGTCACTGTTTCATATTTTCTTATTATGTATCAAATAGTGCCCATTGCACAGTTAAATTTGTTGAGACTATTTGGTGCTGGTGTTTTCCAAATTTTTGGAATATTTATTCTGTGAATGCTCTTTCATGTTGTTAATGAGAATGTTAGGCCATAGGCAATAGGAACACCATAGTATAATGACTTTTATGTCATGGTTTCTGGTTGTCTGTCAGTTGCCATTACCACGTGTTAGTGACTATTTTCCCATTGTCTAATTGAAAACGAATGTATTGATAATGGCTTGAGAGTCAAATCAAACTTACTTAAATACTTATGCTACAAAATAATGCTGCTATGTACTGGATAATTCTAGGACTGTTCATCACAGTATAAAGCAAAAAGCCTTCAAAGAAAGCCTCCAAATGAACACAAAAGAACATCTCTTAAAATAAAAGCAGTAACAATGACTTTTATCAATCACAAAAACTGTGTGAGGAAGGAGAACAGAAAAGGCAAATGGTAACAGCTTGTAATGCAGATAAACTTTCTATAAATGATGTCATAAACAATGTGTCCAGCCAAATTATATAGAGGCAGACCTCCAGTTTCAGAGCTTGTAGTCACCTTAAAAGTTTTTCACTTCAGCCTATTCTTTGATTTCAGCCAACCTTCC
>JAWQUT010000923.1:12998-60942 GCA_033807755.1 Ellobium chinense
CCCCCATCCAACAAAACAAAGGAAGAAAAAAAGAACATAAATAATTTTAAAGACACTCCACAAAGTTTATGTGATGGTATTACACCCATGTCATGGAGAAGAAGTATTTAAGGAATGCATTAATGGACTTTGCATTGCCAAAGCCAACTATCATTTCATGCCTGTGCACAATGGAGTAGGCAGTCACTACTCCCTTGTGTTTCACTCTTTGGTCTTTTAAAACTGCATAGATTGAAAGTTGCTCCTCTATGATATATATGCTGTAGTTAATCAGAATTCCTCTGTTCCTATATAGATTTTCTCCTTGGTGGATACATTTTGTGTTGCCTTATTCCATTTTTCGAATGTGTAGTCAGAAGACTGTAGGCCTTTTTGTTGTGGATTCTCTCCAGTCTTCTTTTCAGGATGTTTGTCTGACATCATAAGTGAGTGAAATTCAGTAAGTAAAATAAATTTATATATGATGAAACACCCTGTCATTTTATGACAAAAAGCTGCATTGCAGGATTTGGTCAAAAGACGGCAGCATTACACAGCTGTGTTCTGTGCAGGGCTAGAAACTGGTGGTTTGTATTGAAAAGGAAATGCTTTCAGGAAATACAGTAATGTACAACATGGTTGGAAATCAGCTATTTTCTTATGCAATCTATACCTTTTATCATAATTAGTGGTTATTTAGTAACTTTTATGTCCTTCTGCAAATTTCATTCCACATACAAATTACTGTTCATTTTTTGTTCATTTTTATATAGAAGTTTTCTAGTCCAGCAGTACTTTTGGCATTATTGCTGAGATGTACTCTTTAGAAAGTTTATATAGAAAAGGAAATAAAATTGTACATTCTACTATCTTAGTTTTGCCCCTCTTCATTATTTGTTTTGCTCATGTGTTCATAAATGTTTATAGATTATATAGTTATTTTCTGTCCAGCAGTGTCTAGATAACTTCCTAATCCTCATAGATATAATGTGCATTGTAATTATGCTGTTGTTGATAAAAGAACATGGTTGCGGTGGGAAGGACCATAATAAAAATAATAATGATGTTGTCAGTGTTGGTGACTAATCTGCACCTTCTTACAATATGGCACATTCATGTGGGCGAGAACTAACAGAGACAATTCTGTTGGCGTAAATAAGAAATGCCGTCACAAAAAAAAAGGAAGAAAACTAACTCACCCCGACTATGAGACCCGGAATCTTTGGTAGAAAAAAGTTACTGCAAGCAGGGTGCTAAAAGAGTTGTCTTATAGAGTAAAAATTAGGTTTGAGAGATAGAATGGAATCTTAATGGGTACGACATTTTAAATGGCGAGATGTCAGTGGGGAAAGACTGTATAGGACAGGGATGAAATTTTACTAGATCTAGCTTCAGGACGTCTCGACACTTAACTTCACAGCGTGACTTATAAAGACAAATGGACACATTTTTTCTATTGTACATACATGAGCACTGTGATTGACAAACAAACAAACAAAAAAAAAACAAACAAACAGAGCAATTACAATAATAGTAAAGAAAACAGCCCGTTTACTCGGAGACTTGAGAATGCTGAAAATGGATACAACAATCATTTTCTTTTAAAAGCTAATACATGTAGTTAGCATTGGTTTAATCGATTTCCTCTGCATTTCTAGGTGTTGTCTGCATAAAGCAAGTACTTGACCGTAAACTAAGGTCACAATGGAGCCAGCTGGTGGTCCACTATAGAACTGATTGCAAGAGTATGAAGAAGGCCCTCAGCGGCCATGTTTATTTGTCGTTTTCAGTTACAGTTACTATCAGATGTGCACTCTCCTTCCCCCCTCCTCTCCACTCCCCCTCCACTCCTCACGGCCTCTGTTTCATGCTGAATACTGTAACGGTAAAGGGGCCCCTGTGGGCGCTGAGCAAAGCCTCTTTTCGGTCCCCTCAAGTGGGATAATGCCATTACTCAGAACCACTCAAGCATGTGGCTACGCCAGTGTGACTCGGCCCTCTTCTAGTCTGGCATTACCGTAAAACTGGGGCTAAAGACTGCAGATGTATGCAAATAATGATTAATATCACGCACTCACCTAGGACAACGGAAACGTGGATAGAGAAGGGAGGAAGAAAACCAGCTTCCTCTCGCCCGCTCCTCCCACTCCTCCATTTCATTCCAGCACCATTTCATAAATTCTAGAAAATGAATTCGGAGGGTAGGGAGAGAGAGGAGAGGGTGGGGTGGGCTCCACAGCAGCACGAAAACGTCGTGATGAAGCGGATATTGTGGTCAAGCAGGGCTGGTTTTTGGACATTTGGACTGTCAATTTCTTCCGTGAAAGATATGTTTCGATTACACGACACGTGTGATTATGCCAACTGCGATAAACCTGCGTTAATTATAGTAATGTCAGTTCCACTTATCAGAAGCCACCATCCTCTAGAAAAAAAAAATGCTTTTCACAGAAGTAAAAAGTAAACTTATTTCCAGTCTGGGGGTCAAAATCCCAGGTTACTTTCAGAAAGCTTTCGGTTATCCGAAGGTCATAAGAATGAGTGCATTGCTGAGCGCGTTTTTACATGTATCTATGTGTATGTAGATATGCATTTTTACTGGGATTTTTTTGTCAACGGCGATCTAGTGAGATTTCACCAGGAACTTGAGAGATGTAACATTTAAAATGTGAGAAAACTACAAGAACAGCAACTATCTAGACACTTTTTTCTCCGTCCTTTCCCTCTCTATTTATGTAATCGGGTGGCAAGGCATATTATATTCATACTTTATTTAAGGAATGTGAGCACAGTCTGATAATTTTTTGGATGTTTTTACATAATTATCGAGGCAAGTGTGTCACCAGGGATTTTACCATATTCCTGTGAATGCTCAATTTTGAGAAGAAGGGCAGAGAAAAACTAACACTAGAAAATTCCATGCCCCTACCGGAAATCGAACCCAGGATTTCTCAGCTTGCAAGTCTGAACGTGCTACCACTACACCAGAAGGGCTGAACAACCAAACAAAGAAAGCCCCGTTGAGGGCGGCGCCCTTATTTGTGAATATCGTTTGAAAGTTTTGCAAACTGTAGGATTTAAGTGAGTCAGTCCCAAGAACTGCAATTTGTTCAGCCTGCGTGGGATCGCCTATCACGGAGTTCACTTGCACGTGTTAAAGTCACACCTTCTGACACCTTCATCTCACTATGAGGGTATCAGGGTCTCGCCAGTTCTAGAGGAGTAGACGGGAAGGTTTACCGTAAGGATATGCGGCGGAGCGGAGAGCCGTCAATGCAGTGAACTGGAAGATTAAGCAAAGTGGAGAGGATTATAAGAATTGCTCTTGAATGGACTTCCAATCATATATTTTCTCTTTGCTTTCACTCTCTTCTCATTCTCAAGTTTACTCTCAGTCTTGACCCTACGTGGACTGCAGCTCTTACCTGGTTCAATATTAGGCCAACAATTTCAATAATTACTAGATCTACAAATGCAGGTGTTGGTGGTCAAATAGTATGATTATGAACAACACCCGTTACAGTACTACTAAGGATACCCTGTTGTGATCTAGTCAGACCCTGTGGCCAACGGTGCAAATGAATTCTTACATAACTGGGCTCAAGAAGTAGCCAGAGGGTAAATTCAACTGTGATAATGACCAATACTTAAAACAGTTTTATTGTTGACCATCATATGTATTTGAATAGAGTAATTCTACAGATGCAGATTTTGGTTGTCACGCAGTGTGATTATGATGGATACACGTTACAGTACTAAGGATACCCTTTTGTGATCTGTGGTCAATGGTGCAATTTAATTCTTACATAACTAGGCTAAAGAAGTAGCCAGGAGGTAAATTCTGTGGTGAAAAATATTCATTATTTAAAACCGTGTTATTGTTGGCCGTCATTATGTATTTGAACACAGTAGTTTTACAGATATAGGTGTTGGTAGTCGCACAGTGTGATCATGATGTATACAAGTTGCAGTACTAAAGATACTCTATTATGATCCAGTCCGACCCTATGGGCAACGGGGCAGTGTATTCTTACATAACCTAGTTCAAGAAGTAACCAGAGTGTATGTTCTTCAGGAGTGAAATTGTGCAAAATTTAGACCCGTTATTTTGTTGATTATTATCACATAGAGTAATTCTTTTCCGTTTAGGGGAACATTGGTTATTTGGTGATAATATTCTAGAGCAGGATACCTTATATTATGCAGAATTCCAAACAAGTCAAACATTTTTGTTCTTGTGTTAAAAAAAAAAAATCAGATAATCATTTTGTGTTATTTAGTTAATGGAACATTAAGTTAATATAGAGAAATGGTTAACTTGATTCTCCATGACACTTAATAACGTTTTTCTTCAAATACTTGCAGTTTGATAAGAAATAATAGGGAATTTCTCATTTTAATCTCCAATTATTTTACAGACAGAGATAATTCTCTTTTAAGTATATACTAAAGCTTAGATCTTGATCTAATAATTGTTATTTTGGTGTTAAGTGTTTATTTCTTATGCAGTCCATTTGTTTGACATTATCCTAAGCTTGCAAATTTCAGCAAAGGTCAGAATCATGCATTGATTCATTGAATTTCATTCAGACCTTAGAAGCAGAGAGACGATAAATCCTTTGGTGCGGGTCGCTGTGAGAATCAAATGAGGGTTCTGAAAGAAAATGTATTCATTTGTTACAGTTTGAATCGGAAAAAAAAAATTTGCTCTGTAAGCTCTTGATCTAGATCTAGACTATATGAAATGACTTGAGGAACAGCGTGGCCGAATAGTTGCGAGGCTGGACTCAAGATCTAGAGGTCGTGAGTTCGATTCCCGACCATGGTAGTATTGTAAGTGCTTTGGGGAAAACATTTCATTCACATTTTCTTCAAACGAACCCGTCTGTAAAACGGGTACTTGGCTAAAGGCAGTGAAAAATATTGTCAGATTGCTATACGTGATCAGAACCTGTAAATGGCAACTGCACTACATAATAACCAGGGAGTTGATAAATTCCTAGACTGATCTGATCTGCTGGGGTAATAATAGTGTGAAGTCGCGTGAGTTGGCATTAGCCTGGATATGAGGCTTACAAACTTATTATTAAATGCTGTGAGAATCAAAAAGAGATTATTTCCAATAGCAGCATTGGTAGGAGTAGGAGTATCTATAACATATTAGCAGCAGCAGCACTAGTAGTAGCACTAGTAGTCATCAGTAGCAGCAGCAGCAAAATACATGTAGTTAAAAGCTTTTGAGTCTCCTCCTCAGCGCCCCTGGTATAGTCTAGACACGAACTGTTCCTCCCCTGCTCCAAACACATACATAACAGGCTGTTTTGTCCATGACAGGTCGATCTACTCGGTACAATTTGTATACTTATTATTCTAGAACGAGGCCTTTCAGGTTCAGTATTCAGGATGAGACCTACTCATTAACTCGTGTAACTTGAGCTAGAATGGGATCTCCACATGTCACCGATAGTGGGGATTGAAAACGTGATCATTTTAGTGGCTTGTCGGGAAAGGTCTTAGTACAGTTTTATCCGTTATGTAGACACGGCCGTGGAAAGGAGGAGGCATGTAAAATCTTCATTCTTCCTCCCCTACATACATTAATATCGACTGTTGTCTCTGGTAAAGTTGTGAAAGAGCAGTGTAAAAAGATGGCGTAAGTAAACCAGACTGCTGTGGAATGTAAACATCTTTAATATAATTGATAGGGTGAAGTGGATAGGAAGCATACAGTACTTATCTTTGCATCTTAAAAGTAAACTTTTAGCTTAAAGTGTTCCCCTCACAGTAAGGTCCAGAATATCCGTAACATGACAGGAGCATGGGGTTTGTGTAAATTTCAAGGTAGGGTGCGTTATTTTTTGTAACTTCGAATTCTAAAATTACTTTTCTACCCACCTCTCCTCAGGAACAGCAGAGGCCTTGACTGGGTCTTAAGTATTGTTTTCACCATTCCCAGCATTAGACTACCAACCATCAAGTTGCATAGTAATTATACATGTATGAACTTTATGAACAGCCTGCAGTTTGCATTGTGAACGGAATAAATTTTCACTGCCCATTGCACGTCCCCAACAGTGCCCTGACTTGTCGAGCTATAACAGACCCAGTGTCTTGGTAGTCACATTCGTCCATTGTTCAGCGACGTTAATCTTGTTAATCCTATCAGAGATACGAACTTAATCCGGCCAGACATGCCGTACGGGTGGGTGCTATGTTCAGAATGTTAATCCGACACCATTTTGTGCGTGTATGTTTCGGTATTGTTTGTGTGTAAAATTGCAGTGGCATTGCTTAAGGGTGCATAGTGGAGGGCAGGGAACATGAGAGGCTAGGGTGATTGTTAGAAAAGCAAAAGAAACTTTAGAGAACTACTGTAAAGCTGGGAGGCGAATTATAAGAGAACCACAAAGGCGTAAACTTTACGGAGTATCGACACAAAATCTTGAACATTTCGACAACTATGCCTTTCCCATTATGAATCAAAGCAAAACGTAAAACAATAAATGACAATGAATCAGAGAAGATAAAAACTAACGAGAATGGAATTAAAATCTAACTGCACTTCGGAGAGCGAAGTAGCGAAATGGAGAAAAGAGTTTCTTGAAGGGACACTCGAGAAATAATAGGGCAGAAAGTACATGTATTTATGATATATAAAGACATGGTCCTATTTTAAGAAGACAGCCTCGTTTGGTTAGGACTGTTAAGAGTATAGGCCCCAATGCCCCTTTCAACTCCGCCACTGCGCATTTTTAGGCATATTCGCCGTCTTGACAGGAACAGAGAAAGAGATAATATGGAACTGGTGAGAGCATAGAGCAACAGAGCATATCTGAATTTTTATACACTAGAAGACTAGTGTGGTTAAGAGTCTTTTAAACAGGTCTGGTGCTCATTGATAATGCAGCCTTCCATTTCTGTTTTAAAACCTCATGATCAGTGTTTCAGTGCAAGAATATACTAGTTCTATTTATGTTGATTTATGAATACTGGCTGTGTAAACAAAAAACAAAAAAAAGTATTACAAGTAAACTGAAGCGTTTACGGGCTTAGTCCTATAGAACATTAAAAAAAATCATTCCAAAATAATCCCTCAATTTTTGTTTTTCATACTTTTCACATTTACATACGTCTGTGATTTTTCAGCTTTGACAAACATCTACAGCAAAGTGAAATATTCGATCGGTTCATTCACACTGTGCTCAGGGGAACAATATTTAAGATGGAATCTCTCTAGGATGTGAACACATTTTCTACGTGTAGGCTTACTTAAAATGGCCCATTAACCACTATCTTCGCCTACCGGAAAGACCATAGCTTTGCAATGAGTTAGGCTGCTAACATGAAGGAGGATTAACCCAACTGGATGTCAAATCACCATTTATGAAGGTAAGGGGCGGTAACTTTAGGTGTTCTTACACCTTGTATTCACGTCCTTCATTTATTAATTCCCTCACTCATATCAGTACTGTACCGAATCGGAATATTATTATGAGCCCTTTCGTGAAAACATGCCCAGTTAATTACCACGAAGCTAAGCAAATGGTAAAAGCATACAAGGTATATGAAACTGCAGGCCATATCTGATGCATCCCATCTTTTCTTTCTTCTCATGCTTGGTCACTCAAAGCTTGTGGCTTCTACGATATTGTACCCTCTCAACTTCCCAGCCCGGGGATCTACATGAACCATCGATATTATCTATATTATTTTCACGTGGATTTCAAATTAACCTACTTGTACTTAGACATTAATTTTGTTTTTCACTGGCCTATGTCTGCTATTATTACCATAAAATGCCACTGTAGTCACTCTATACATAGGAGTTTGACTATATTCAATAGTGTAACAAAATAGTGTAACGTGTTCGGGCGTAGCGGATCGTAGGAGAGAGCAAGTGAATCTAGACATTATGACTGTCAACATGATGGTATCCAAAGATGTAAGCACCTGAGATTCACGGGGCATATTCTTTTTCTTGGGGTGAGAATGTGAAAGAGGATACACGTACTCAGGTCCAGTTTATCTTTATTTCTGATTATTTTACCTGTGAATACATCCAGGGGTGTCTGTAACATGTAGTGATATAGGCATAAAAACCCAGGGTCAATTTTATTAAACAACAACCAAAACAAAGAAAAATTGTCTCACGGTAGCGCAATAAACCGAAATGTCCGACAGTACTAACTGTGAGCCTTTTACCAGCCTCCAACGATCGGGCTGTTGAACCCCTTCCACTTTCACACGTCCTCTACGTGCTTTTACGTTTTAAGTTCTCTTTTTAAGTTTCAAGATCTTTTTTTTTTCGTTCTCTCTCCTCTCCTTGTGTGTGTGTGTGTGTGTGTGTGTGTGTGTGTGTGTGTGTGTGTGTGTGTGTGTGTGTGTGTGTGTGTGTGTGTTTGTTTGTTTGCACGCGCGCCTGCCACGACTTGTTTAAGTTCCGGATGTCTCTCATAATTCAGTGGGACTTATTTGATTGCTTGTCTGAGGCTACAACCAACCACATCAGCTCAAATGAGAACACGTTTCTAAAGATATTAAATTGATCCATCCTAACACGTCATTGAAAATTATGGCTGGTCATGAACAAAGATACCCAAATTGATGACACTGATAAAAAAAAAAAAGAGATAAATGTTGATATTGTGCTATCCTCTCCTTGTCTCCCACCAGATGAACGCCGCCTTCCTAAGCGTCCACGACCTGACCCACCTGGTGGGACCCCTCACAGAGGAGAGCTTGGTCAAGTGCTTGCAATCTCGCTTCCAGAGCGGGCTTTCAGAGGTATGTGCCGTCTGTGACTTTTCAGAATTATGAAGTTAACATGAACACCAGCAAGACAGCCTAACTCTGTCTTGCATAAACTCACCTCAAACCTTGTTCGGTTCGTCCGAGCCTTGGCCATCCCTTCTCATAGTTTTAAGGCTGTGTCAGAAGGATATTAGTTTTGTCTTACTATCGCATGCGCCTCATACACTTCGCGTCTTTGCTACAAAATTTGAAATTCAACAAATTTCACGTTTACAGGCAAACTGTAGCCTTTATGTTGATTGATAATAAAGTTTTATATCATTCTTGAGCTGAATGAATCGTTGATAACACAGTTTTGTCCCTGCTGCGAATGTGATATTAGACAACGCGTTTGGAACTCTGATACAAAACATGTCAAAAGTCAAAGCATATTTAGAAGATACACGTCATACAACTTTATGAGAAAAGAATGTATGGAATCACAGGATTTCGTTATAGCAAAAACATTTAATCTCCATTATTTGAGAGTCTCGGAGGGCCAGGAAGAATAGCACTCCTCCCTGTAATTTTTTATTTTGTTTTGTTCTTATCTTCGTCAAACCATTTTTAAGGCATTTCTCTGGCTTGAACGGAAATGCCTTTCTGCTTCCAGACACTCATAGGACCCCAGCTGGTGTGCGTGAATGGATTTACCCATACTCCAGAACCCAAAGTTTTGCAGGGCTCGAATGTTCAAACAGTTGTCACCAATCATGTGACAAAACCCAATCACAGTCCGTTATTGCCTCCAGAGGGTGGGACCAGCAATGGAAGAATCCAATCACCCTGTAGGCAGGGCGGGGCGGACGGAAACAAACATCAGTCACAGTTCATGGAGGGAATGATCAGGACAGTGCTTTCTCAACATGCAGATTCCTTCCATCCTCAGGTCATACTAGTCAGGTATCAAAATTCTTTTAAACTGCATTGTTTTTTTCAGAATATAAAAATGTATTTTTTTCAGATTTTGCTTTCCATAAGTATGATTTTCAGATTCAAATAAGGTCCAACTTTAACTGGTCCCGAGTTTGCCTTAGTTGAACCTGGGTTGATTTAAATTAACCAGGGTTAGTAACAAACTGAATGTTATTGAGCGTGAGTACTGAGTGGCACTGCTACATGTAAGCTTAGAAGAATCTCACATTCTCGAAATAGTCGCCTTACTCCTTGCAAAGCCTCAGTCCCTTGCTCTCCTTTTTTCCATTAAATTTACCCCTCGAATTCTAGTGCATCATGATCTCAGATCGCTCGTTCTGAAATTCGAGTTCCCGAGGTTCTGCTGTACTGAGATTTCGAAAATGAGATGTGTCAACATTAAATGTATTATCAACAATATTCACTGGTTTCACATGGTGGTCAAATGTGATGACTATAGTAATACATGTGTATTTCTATCCGGTCTTATCGCTGGCTGCTCTATGCATTATTCCAGTGGTGAAAATGGTAGCGGCAAGACAACATGCAGCATGCAAGTCCTCCGGCAGTTGTTGGATGTGGCGGGTGGGGGCTGCCAGACCGACGCATACAAATATTTGTCAGCCGCCTTGACTGTTGTCAGATCTCTCACCTGTGCCTACACACTGGCTAATGCGGACAGTTCTAGGATCGTAAGTACAGAGTGGAACCCTGATAACACACCCACCTTTTGGACCAAGCCAGAGTGGATGTGCTATCCGAGGTTTCGTGTTATCCAGAGTGCTTTTGAGAAGGGAGAAAAAAGTCAGAACTTTTGAATGAGAGTGTGCTAAGGTGGGGAGTGTGTTCAACCATTGTTGTGTCAAGAGGATTTCACTGTGGTGTGGCCAAGAATACACAGGATTGGACTCGAGGAAGGACATAGTGGTGTTCTTGGTGGATGACTGTGTGTGTAGCAGGTTGGGGGNGGGGGGGGGGTGGGGGGAGTGCGAGGATACATGTGGAGTGAATATGAACAAGTTATGTGAGACACTTGAGTTCATTTGGGCCATGCACTTGGAGGGGAGAGGGAGGAGAGAATGGGGAGAAAAAGCAGACACAAACGTCTCACATATATGGATGTCGGGGAAGGGGAAGAAAGACTCACCTTTTCCATGCCACTGTATGCACAGCTATAAATACACTCACCAATCTGTATGACATAAGTTCTAAATTTAGTTTGAGTTGTGACTGTAACACCATCGACATCACCTTGTGATTACTGTGAACTAAAATGGGTTTACACTTACCTAAAATCTGTTTTGTTTTTTTTTATTCCCAATATGCTTTGCCATAGTGTAACTTTTAAGCTGATAAGATATGATATAGACTCGTTCAAGATTGTTTAATCAAATATACTCCTCATTTTGTTTGCTTCGTATTTCATGTTCATGTTCGATGTCAGTTTCAGCAGCAATAGCTGTAGACTATGTTAAACTGTAGCTGAGCACGGACAGCCACTTGCTTGTTATTTGTTATCAAGAATATATTTGATAGCAGTCAGTGATAGATTTCAGTCCATTCTGTAGAACTTTTGAACCTTTGGGAAACAAGAATTAATACTGTCTACATCTGACAAAATACTGTAATTCAGATGCAGCTAAAACCAGCCTCTGTCAAAGCATATTCCTTATATGCTCTTAAGACTTTTTACAGTAAAATCATATTCTACTTTTTTTTGGGGTGGGGAGGGGGGGGTAGTGATGGAGGGGATTTGGGAAAGGNATTTGGGAAAGGGGGGGGGGAAGCGATTACGTACTGAAAATCTGGCGAAAGAATATTATCTGCAATATGTAATATCTGGCTAAATATAACAAACTGTGAACTCGAGTTGTTTTGACAAGTAAAAGACGAATGATGGTCAATTAGTTTTGGGTTTTTTTTTTCCGTTGTTGACACTTTGTTGCTCTTGCACTGTTTACTCTTCTGGAAAATGGTCGCTCACGGAAAACATTCACACGACAACATAGTGTTGCTACTACTCACTGCTATAATAATAGGTGTGAGCCTCACTATGGTGTCTCCAATTTCGTCAGAGGAATCGTGAGGAGGAAACAAAGTGATGACGTCACAATGCATATTTTGTGAGAGAGTTAAGAGGACTCTTGTGGAAAAGCCCAGTTTGACGTCACCCATGGTTCAACCTATAGATCTAGATGTTACCGCGAGACTAGTGCAGCACACTTGGAAGACTTACCAATTTAGCTTTGGTAAAGTAGAAAACTGTTCTCAGTTTATTTTTTACTTACATCTCCTCCACGTGTTTAAACACTTCATATTTCTGCAGGGCATGTACATAGAAAACCTGACCTCGGACTGCCTTGTATATAGAACAAAGGTCCACTGCCTCCTAGTCGATATGGTAAGTACTGTTTTTACTAATACTGCTAGTGTACTTTAATTATTCCATTGGTCCATAAGTTACACTATTTCAAGTACTTTTGAAGTCTATTATAAGTAAGTACTGCATGAAGCATTCCACTGGTTTATACATCTGCTGTTACATGATGTTTTCAGTGAAAATCGAACATGGTTGGCCATGCGTTTATTTTATTATAACCAACAGATTTTTTTCAGGTTTGTGAACTGTGAAAACAGATATCATCAGCAACTACTTTTCTAGTATTTGAGAAAATGATTCTGCCTGAAATAATATATGACAACATTAGCAGTGAAGTCACTACGCTGTTTTTTCAAAAGAAAAATCACTTCTGGTTCCAGGATCGAATTTGCCATGTCCCACGGAGAGAGAAAAGCTACCACATCTTTTATCAGATGTTGTCAAGTCTATCCGGGGATGAGAAAGGTATAATTAAAACAGTTTGAGAGAAAAACAGTAACTCTAAAATTGTCATCAGGGAGGCGGTGACTAGTTTGATATTTTCTGCGCAAAGCGCTGACAGAAAGTTCTGAGATCTACTTTCACTTTCAGCAGTAAGTAACGTTTCAGTATTGTTATTTGGCAGGTTTTCTTTCAAGTTTCAACCCAGTCTGCATTATATCACAGTAAAAAGGAGGCAGATAAAAGGCCACCTGTTGTATAGTGTGTTTGAGATGTTATTCGTCAAGTAATTACTATTTTGCTTTTGGTAATGTCTTATAAGGTGATATTTTCAATAAAGTGTAGTCAAGGTCTGGTCCATCTATCGATTATATCATTGTTTGTCTCTAGCTTATTACTTGATACTGTTTACCTCAGAAACTGAGATCTACTCCGTTTTCCTGTTTCTTTGTGAACTATCTCTGATGAACCCACAGAAATGTATCCTTTATTCCAGTCAAACTCCATCTTAGTGGCTTCACCCCACGCGTCTCACGATATCTGTGTGAAGGAGTGTTGAGTGAAGAAAGGCCAGATGACAAAGCTCGTTTTGATGCTTGGAAGGTATGCGGATGATACCTCTCTACATTAAAACTAAGAGCGGGACAACAGTTTGAAGGTCGCCCCCCCCCCCCCCCCCCAAAAAAAAAAGGGGGCACCCCAGTCTAGTCCCTTGTTTCCTGATCGAGCCACATTTTATCTTGGCTACGATAGTTAGGGCTTCTCCTATCGAATTTAGCCATTATGTAAACCTTTCAGATATTGGGGTATATGTAGAACAAAATTATTAATAACTTGCATATTGTGATTTACATAAATCTTTTTTTCAGATACAGAATGCCTAAATTATATAGGTCTACTGATTCTGTAGCAAGTTAAATACTTAGACTAGCTAACACCACGAAATCTGTTTTAACGTGATATTACGCATATTCTTTCGAATGGCAACTACGGTAACGGTTTTTATAAGACTGACTGATTGATTACTTGAATGATTGGTAACGTAATCAGCCTGCGGTGTGTTTGGTATAATGACTGAATGATTAACTTTGTTGTGTGTCTGTTTAAATTTTATTTTCATAGGATTTATCGATATTCCTGTATCTTGATATTGTTATCATTGTCTTGAGTTTAAATTTAGTCATTTGTGTCTGCGGTGTACCAATTTTTATGTACAATCGGTTAAAATAAATTTTCCTGCTTTCTAAAAGTCGCTCATGTAATGGTATGCCTTTTCCTTCTCAGACCTCACTATCAGTTCTAGGAATCCCGGTGTCAGATGTTCTCAGAGTGCTGGCCTCTGTTCTCCTGCTTGGAAATGTACAGTTTGTGGAAGGAGTGGGTCAGGAACTGGAAGTGATAGGAAACAGCGGTAAGTCACATTACAAATAGGCTACACAGCGTAAACAGGTACAGACGAACGTAAAATATTTGTTGCGATGTGGATTCTATGTGCAGAACTGTCTGTCAAATACTGTATTGGCAGAACTGCCAAGGAAAGAGAGCCTGACAAATGATACAGCTGATCAGAGTTTTGTCGTCAAAAGGGAAAGAGCCACACACTTTAGGATTTTTGTACGAGCTTGGCGTCAAATGAGCTTCTCCCACTCCTTCCCCCCTTCTCTCCCCTCTCGNAAACTTTCAAAAGCTGAGCAACAATAAATATATCAAAGACAGCCTCAGCTACTTAGAAAATATTATGTACAAAGGAACAACAGATTCTGGTTTCTCTTGCAGAAATTGTCATATTTTCCTCATTTTCCTTCAGAACTGAAGTCAGTGGCTGCACTGCTCGGTGTGTCAGGTGTGTCGCTGTACAGAGGTTTCACTACACAAACACGTGTGTCACATGGACAGGTGTGTAGGACCATCACAGATGCCGCAACGGTGAGAAAATAGTGCTCAGTTGAAACTAGCTATAGTTTTGGCCTGAGCAGGACCAATTCACCTTTTTAGTCTCTCTCTCTATGTTGTTTGAACATTTTTTTTCTTTTGCTTTCCAGCAAAACAAAAAGGCCCTTTCGTCACTCTCAAGAAATATCGCAGTATATTTCGCATCAAGGCATTGCCAATCCACGCTAATCACAGAAAATTTCTCAACTCCATATCGCACTGATAGGCCCTGATTTGGAGAATATCTTTCTGTACTCACAGCCAGGCATTCTTTCAGCGGCTGGGACGCTTGAGGAAATAGTGAATGAAATACATTTAGTCTACTTTCTCATGACATTTGCAATACTCTGTTCGTGGTATCTTCCCTCAGGCTAACAACACCCGTGACAGTCTAGCTCGAGCTTTATATTTCCGTACGTTGACGGCCATCTTACGTCGCATCAACAGCATGAAGAGACGGTCATCACACTGTACTCAGAGCACGGAGAGTCTGGAATCACGAGGGAGCAGTCAGTATAGTGAGTACCACCACTGCTGCCACGACCGTGTGGGTCACACTGAGCTGGAGAACCAAAGATTCGGTGTTCGATCCCCACTGCGTACATGTCTTTTTTTCTTTCTGTTTAACCGCTATGATGTTACGATAGTTCTCAAATTCACTCCTTCACACTGGGTGAGACGGTAGAATAAATCCTCATGCCGGCGCCAACCGTGTGATGCGGTGGTCGAATTTTGCGGCCTGGTGTCAGCTGATCAATGCGAAACCATGCAACCAGCTGGAGGCTGGACCATAAGCGTCTCGCGTTATTAGAGTTAATGAATGAGAAACATCAGGAAATAGCCTTTCTGTCATTACTTCATAATCTTTTTAGAAGTTTCCATATTCACTTGTCGTCTCTTATGTCACAAAATGAAAAAGTTTTCTAATGGGGACAAAACAAACTCAAGTGTGCTGTAGATAGCAGAATCACCGCGAGAGCCGTCTTTGATGGAAGAATGACATGTGGCCAAGAGGTCTTTGAGAGGTGCAGACCCTTGGAGTCCTAGAAAGATTGGGGTTTTGAGGCAACTGCGCCATCTTTCTTAATGGTTAATCCCTCTTAGCGAGTTTGGGCACACAAATAGATAATTTTCGAGGGATAAGTGTACTAAAAATGTTAAGTGCGGAAGACAAATTGGATGATGCTGAAGCTAAACGACAAACATTTCATATAAATAATTTTTATACATTTTGATGTGTTTTGGTGGAGGAAAAGCTGGTGTATTCCAAAATATTTTTTTTTTTGCCATAGCACATGACGGAAAATTTCCAGTTACATGCTTTAAATAATGGCACTCACCCATGACAAAGTTTGCATATTCTCTTGGATGTAGAAATACCTACCGTCCGCTTTTTGGCAATTCGGATAATCATAATTATCGCTTAATCGCAGAATTTCCATATAAGAAACTGCTACCTTGCTTCATTGCAACTCCTTTAAATCGCAACATTTTCCTGCCCCCGAGGAACTGCAGTAAAATGGAGCTGACTGTATTTTACATTATTCCCTCAAGACCGTGTTTAATGTTCTCCAGATAGCAAGCCAGATATTCTCACGCCACCCCTGCCCAGTTTCCTCGGCCTGTCCCTCAGCAAGAAATCATCAGAGAGTTTCATAGGGATACTCGACTTGTTTGGATTTGAAACTGCTGAGGTGAGCGAGACTATTGCTATTTTACTTTTACTTCACAATGAACACACAATGTGCCGTAGTGTAAGAAAAGAAAGCGGCCTGTGTCTCCCACAGAAAAGTCTGTGACTTCTCTCGGATGCTTCTTCTAACGACCAGCTGCTTTCCATGACTGATATATTTTTGCCCCCTTCCCCCTTTGCTTACTGACGTCCCAACACAAGAGTTCAATACTCCTTATCTTCTTCAGTGAGGTTTATAGAGAAAGTCCAGCCCGCTCAAAGCCATATATATTATATTATGTGGACAGTTCAAGACATATTACGAGTGACGGGACGGGCAAACATGCATTAAAGGTCAAAGAAAATCATGTTACAAATTGCATACCAGTTCTCTCTCTCTCTCCCTCCCTCCCTCCCATATCCACTAGATCTCTCTTATTCATTATAGGCTGTAACATGTCTTAATGTCAAAATCAATAACAGTGAAAAGAGAACATTATCAAGCAAAATTCATGATGTAGTTCTGAAAAAAAAAAAAAGAGCACAAAGAGGTATAATATTTCTTAACGATGAATTCAGGTACAGCATTTTATTATAATTTTAAAAGAAACTTTTCTTTTATAGGCAGACTGGATCCATTTTACCATTGTAAAGTAAAACAGCTTTACCTCGGCTATTGGCATTCGTTAATGTTGTGATTGTTTCAGGTGAACGGTCTTGAACAACTGTGTATCAACCTGTGTGCTGAGGCCATGCAACACTATTACAACACACATGTGTTCCGCAGCCCGGCAGATGCGCTCTATGATGAAGGCATACAGCCTGAGGTGGATGTCAGCTACTTCAATAACACACCTGTCATTGAACTATTGTCCGCACAGGTACGTGGGGTTTCCAGCTCAAAATGGCTGCGTTTATTTGACGACTGGGCAAGCCACACCCCTTCCTTAGCAAAGGAAGTATCAGACTCTAGGCAGGCCAAGGGGGGTGAGACCAATGCGGAAGAGACAGAACACGATGCACTGATTTACGGGTGGTTTTTGCAATACATAGATATGTTTGCCTCATCTATTAGCAAACATACCGCCGTTGATCCTCCTCCGCACAAGACCGTTGATAAGACGTTCCATTAACAAATTTAGAACCATGGATAATTGCTGCCATATTGCCGATCTTTCTCTTCCGGTGATGCAAAAGACGTCACATTTCTAACAAATCTCTATAAGGTGTGCACCCTTCTTCAATGTGACTGGTGCGCACCAAGCAATAACGTACTCCTGATACCTCCTTGCTAAGGAAGGAGTGTTGCTAGTCCCAAACTGCAAAGGACCAAATAAACGTAATCCATGCCTCAGTCACCTCCGTCATGTCCATAATGGTACCAAGACAGTGTAGGTTACCAACTCGACAAAACTCCCATCTTGGCTTTTCTTCCTCTTCAATCTGGTTTTATTCGGTTTATTGTTTACAGTGGTTGCGCTGTTCTGGAAGAGTCAACAGTATTGCCGGGAGTGTATTCTCTAGAAATATTATAGACTAGATCTAAGTCTCATAATTATTTTGGGGGGTTCACGTAGTTACAGCCAGCATTGGAAGTTAGACAGCTTCAGTGTTGTACGAATCAGGGGCGAGGGCTGGCTTTCTCAACAGGGTAATTATAGTTGAACATGATTGTCACTTATAGTCACGTATGCGGTATTAGTCGAAAGTGCTATAATATCCGTTCGTGGAGTCACATTTGATGTTCACAGTATAATACTGTGTAACACGGAGTATGGACTTAAAAAATCCGTAGGCATCATCACAATTCCTGAAAAGCTATAACAAACGTTTGAGTAGTTAGAAACAGGTTGGCTGAAAAGGCACCAAAAAGTACAGATCAGTTACAGGGCCAGGATCGCACAAAAATACATGTATATTATCACTCACCAAGGTGTAATGGCTCCAAAATTGTAGAATTTAGGTCCAATTAGGCTAGACCTAGCAGGCCTAGGCTAATAAACAAAACATTGGGAACACGACCTTGCAGGAAAAACCCATCCAGACCGTAGGGGAGTGACAATCTGTCAAGCTTTAAAAAGAATGACCTTTGGTTGCTTGGGTAGCAGACTGACTAACATCTTTGGACAAACCGCTCTATGCTCAGCGACTCCCTCCCTCTCCCCCGTTTCCACCTCTAGCCAAATATCCAGATCTAAAACAAGAAGATACTAATTTTATTGAAAACGTAATTTTCAGGCCCAGTCTACACCATGAAGCCGAGCCCACCTTTTTGCAAATGGGTAGGCCTATATGAGTATTGCCATCGTCAAACCTTGCCGGTTTTGAGAACAGGGGGGCCAACTGAATTACTTTTCCAAGACGTTTTGTCATTCATGTTATTTCCCAAGAAGAATTTATGTTTATTTAATAAGTTTGTTTGTATGTTTCATAAAGTCAGAAACCTCCTTCATAAAAAAAGTAAATGTACCCCAAGGTGCTTTCCCCAACCAAAGATTTTGGGATTCAGCTACATTGCACTATAAAATAGGCAACGTGGCAACACCAGCACTGGGCTTGTGAATGGAGATATGTGTGGTGAGACTGTTCATGTGGCT
Source organism: Ellobium chinense (assembly GCA_033807755.1). NCBI lineage: Eukaryota > Metazoa > Mollusca > Gastropoda > Ellobiida > Ellobiidae > Ellobium > Ellobium chinense. The sequence continues at coordinate 31,705 of JAWQUT010000923.1, forward strand.
TTCTGCAAGTGTGGATTCGTTTCTAAACTGAGCGAAAAATAAAAGTGGTCGTAAACTTGTGACTGAAGGCATGTCACTTGTCAGCAACAGTGTTAATTATTGTCAAATAAAGAGGCCCTTGATAATAATGAATTTCACTAAATGCTATAGAATAGTGTCTCGTTTTACCAATATGTTATTTTTGTTCCGCATCACATTAAACCGCAATAGGTGAAAGCTGTACCACAAATCAAGCGGAGACCTTGATTAGCAGCTCTTCTTTACTAGCCGGTGAAATTTCCTTGCTTTCATTGAGTTTTTTTGTGAGGCCACTCCACATTTGGCTATAGGGGTGTCCAGGTTCTTCTTTATCCCTATTAATCAGTGAATAGAGCAGAGAAAATTGGAGGGGTATCAGGTTCTGAACGTAGGTCAAAGTAAGAATAGGCCTGACAAAGAGCAAATAAATAGGATATCGGCGGTGTTCTTGTTTAACTTGCCACGAAGGCCAAGGTCGACCGACGGCATTTTCGGCTGGTAATCAGTGATTATTTGATTATATGGACCCTTCGCCCCTGATACGAATAAGCGCAAAGTTCTCTTTTTAGAGAGCATGTTATACAAATCCTGGAATATAGTATGTAGTGAAACATTTGAGGAAATCCTGGGAAATCATCAGCTGATAGAATCACAGGGAATTAGCGATGCTGACGTAATAGTTTATGTGTTGTCCTTTACAGATTAGTTGATATTTGTGATGTCACTCTACTGGATGTTATTTTCCTTCCTTTACTGATTACTTCCCCTAGACCACAGGACTGCTGAGCATTCTGGATGCTATAACTTTGTCACTGAGTCCGTCCCAACAAGTCTTTGTGGACCAGATTCGAACCTACCATACAGCAAATAACCAGTAAGTTACTAAACCGCGTTAATTTTAAACAGAAAATGTGTGTTGCTCTCTCACAACTGCATTTACCTGCTGCAGTGATATTTATTTCTTATCTTTTTACCGGTACTACAACTAGTTGCTTTGCAAAGGAGAGGAGATGAGGGCGCACAAGAGGGGGGCATGTTTTTTGTTGAGCGAGAATTGGGAGAAGGGGTATACTTGCGGTGATGATACACTAAGAAAAAACCTTATGGGGCTAGTGGGGACACACACAGAACGCACACTTTTTTGAGTAGGAGGGGGGTTAAATTCTCAAGCTGCTCCCTCCCTAAGTCTGTTGTATCTTGCAAAACTGTTCTAGTAGTGGGTTACAGTAGAATGTTAACAGCATGTAGTTAAAAAAAAAAACAACAACACAACTCTTTCATCCTGTTACATTGGCCACTTTGTTAATCTGGTCGACTGAGTGGTTGTTCAGTAGTAAAGCAAAATCAACATGGGTCCATTTATAGTGCGGTCTGACACGCTTGGGACTAAGGAAGTTAAGTCATCAAAGTTTTACTAATATTTATCTTATTATCTTCCTCCCTCTCAGCTTCTTCGAGCCTCTACCCAAAGATGATCGATTGTTCGGCATTCGTCATTTCACCGGTAGAGTTGTTTACGATGCCTCCATGTTCTTGTCCACCAATCGGGATCAGCTGCCTGATGATATCGTCCACGTTTTTGCGAGACAGAACTGTAACTTCGGCTTTGTCTCCCACTTGTTTGCCTCAGAGATCAGACCATCACCAGGTAAGAGCTGCCAGGAACTCAAGTGAAAGCATTCAGCAGTTTTACTCTGAGTCTAGTGTTTCTTATCAGAGAGCTACAAAGTAGCTGACTGAGATACCATTCCAACAAGCAAAGGCATGAAATGAATTTGACATGTCCTCATTTGACAAAGAAAAAGAAAAAAGTTCCTTGCAGAACATTGTACTCAAACAGTAGCAGTTCAGTCGACTCGTAGAGAGGAAATCAACATTTTTATGATAGTGCGTGTGGTGGTATTCGGGTCCAATATTTTCGAAAACCGTTTGATGGTGTTTGCAAAGATTAGGATTGTACAGTGGTGCAAACAGTGCAGTCTAAATTAATAAATATAGAAGAGTTAACGTAATGCATTCACCCTCTAACAGGGCCCTGGGCCCTGCGTATCCTACAAAGGCAAAAAAAAATCTCAAAAAAAAAAAAAAGTGTGGCACAGTAAGTACATATTAGTGGATTCGTTCTCCTCTAAGTACACATTTAAGCATACAGATATACATCCTTACACACATCTAGTGTAATTTAAAAAAAAAAAAGATGATACAATACAATATCTCAATCTCATTTTGTAATTACGAAGAAGAGAAGCAGGGGAGCTGTCACAGGTTGAAACTTGAAAGTACTACATGTCTTTCCCAGATGGTCTTAATGGTCCATATGGACGGAGATGCAGAATACTTTCATCTGGTCAACAAGAAAACGAATATCAGGAGAGCGGTCAGGGCACACTGTCCACGGATTTCCAATCTCGCCTGGAGAACATCCTGAAGTCTGTGACCAATGCCAAGCCGCACTTCATTCGCTGCATCAAGGTACCGTTAAGTCCATATATCATCTCATCATCTTCTTTCTTGTATCAGCACATCTCACTGAGACATTACTTTCTGGATTCATCCACGACACTGTGTCCATGTATCAGCGATTCCAAGTAATCAGACTGGTAAATAAATCCGAGCAACGCTTATATTTTCCCTGAGTATCAAACAGTCCTTCAGGATTACATAAATTCTAAATCTTTTTACGTGTAATTACTGCTTACTGTTTGCGGAAAGATTCTTGGTAGCACTAGAGTTTATGATTTGTTCACAACCAGGAATGTGAGTTTCCTGCCCGCTCTCTAATAAATACCTTATACGAGCGTACGATGCGCACCGTATTCTCATGTTTTATTGCTGGCAACTGTGTATAACTTCGTTGCGTTGGAGGTTATACTGAATGTAGGAAAAGGTTAGCCTGTTTCAGTAGGCTTATATGTTGTATCTCCGTGCATGTATGCCAGTACCCTTTTCTCAGCACCAGAAAATAACCAAATATCCTTCATCCCAATGGCTTCATATATAGGTTTGCCAACAATGGGACGTCAGAATCAGTTGTGCATCAGTTACTTTGGCGTCACAGCTTACATTTGTAATATTATGTATTTACTTGTATGATGTGTATTGTTATATGTGTTTGTATTATGAATGAGATGTACAACATTGTATAACAATTTTCCTACGGGGTAAATAAAGTCGTATTTTTACATTAAAATTTATGTTGAAACTTAACAGCTTGCGCATTAGCAATGGAATCTCTTACCATCGTAAGAATTACATTAGTGTGTCGGTGCTGAATGCACACATTGTAGCTTTCAACAGGTACAGTTCACGCAATTCTTACGATGGTAAGAGATCCCATCGTTATACCACAAGTTCTCAACTATCTATGATTCTGATCGTGAAACCACATCTCTCAGATACACAAAACCAACCAGAAAGTGCTTTGCCCGAAGAGTCACGTAATTTCGTTCAGGGTAAAAACTAAAGCCCTTGTACACCGAGAATGATTTCAAAAGTTTCTTAGTTGATCAGTATTGATTATCTCTCTGTAAGAGGTGTTAGAAGTTTATATGTAGTCTGTACTTTTAGTTGCCGCCCCTTGAACACTACAAGATAAGCACAGTTAAAAAACGAAGAAATAAAGTAGGTCTGCAATCAAGACCCTGGAAGATAAGTGGAGATATAATCACAAAGAGTTTCATCTGCAAGATATTCGTAAAAGCCGGCACGAGGTATAAAAAGACCGGAGAGACATGATGGGATCCTCCTCTAGTTTTAAATCAATCGCGGGCTTAACGTTGGGGAACTATTTTTTACGAATTTCACAGGTAAAACATTTCATTGGGTCACAGAAAAGAGTATTACCCAATCAACATAACTATTCTGTCTCTGTGTTCCAGAGCAATGATCACTCCCAACCTGGCATGTTTGATTGTGAGACGGTGTCCAGGCAAGTTAGGTCACTCCAGATAACAGAGGCGGTACAACTTATGGCGGGAGGTAAGATCCGCCTTCCTTCCCTCCGAACTACTCACCACACAGATATAATTATGCACAACATTCAAATGGATGCTGAGCGGGAACAACCGTGTCGAAGTTGAATGATTGAAATTCACTTACGTAATATATCAAGATTTGGTAGACGACTATAGACAGACATGAGAATATCAATATTAAAGCTTAAAATAGGATTCCTAAATGAAAATGATATAGAACAACTAAATGAAGATTTTACGTTGTTATTATTCGGTTGTTAACAGATATTTTTGTTTTGCTAGCACCAAACATATTTGAACCATACCAAGAGTTGTGTTTTGTTTTGTTTTGTTTCCTGTTGTCATGTTCTCATATCTTAGCCGTCTCCTCCTGCAGGTCTCCCTCACAGACTGAGATACAAACTGTTCAACACTCGCTATCGGCTCTTCCTGTTTGGGCCACGTCATCAGCGCAGGAATGAACCAGCTCAGGAGGAGTGTAAGGTAAATACAATCAGCAGTGGCATATCAAAGACCCATTTAATGGGGGCTATAGTGGTTGTCGAAATAGACACTGTCACTACAATTAAAATATGGTCACTGCAAACAGTTGGGGCTTAATTGGGTTTAGGAGTCTGGAGATCCCAGACATTTCATATTTGACAGAATAAGTGGGTGAGTCCTGAGTCCTTTTACGCTTTGCGAGAATGAAAGATCTTGGTGTGCAGAGAAAGATGGTAGCAGGAAGGCAACGGAACTGGCTGTAAAGACTCGATGCTAAATAAATAAGAAGCAACAAGCATAGTTTCTAGACAGATACTTCCATGTTTGTTGTTGGAAGGAGCGGAGTACCACCTGTCCCGAAAGCTGGAAAGATTGTTCCTCCTAATAGAAATGATGGATTAGGCGCACCTTCTTAATGAGTCAACTCCAACAAAACTCCGTTCTGGTGTAAGCAAACTGTAAATATAAATAGAGTCAGTTGTGATCGTTTCATCAAATTTCATTTTCGAAAGTTAAATCTGCATCAGCCAATATTAGCCAATCATTTTCCACTGACAATAGAAAAGTAGAAAAGAGAAGTAATGATTGTCAGAGTTGTGGCTTGCGTTGCCCAGATGACCAAGCAAGCATAATAAGTGAAAGTAATCTATAAATAAATATAGGACCAGGAGGTTATTGAATGAATATTGAAGCCAGTGATGTATGTTGCAGATTGGTGCAACTGACATTAAGTGTAAATTAAAAAAAAAAATCTTCCCCAGGCCATTCTTGCCCAGTTTTTGAGAGCTATGGACGAAAGCCGCTTGCCTTACATCAGCACACAGTGGTCACTGGGACGAAGACACATTTTCTATAGGTGAGGATAAGAAATGAGAGCCTATTTGTACGCCCATTCATCTGAACACCCAGAAAACGATTTTCTGTCTCAAAAGTCATGCTCATCAGTTGTGCACATCTTGAAAAACCATATCCCAAAGTTGGTGAATTTCTAGACAGAAGATCGAAATCTTGGTCACGCTAAATTTTTCAGCAGTGATGAATAGGTAAAAACGCACGATAACATCCATATCTCACGAAGCATTCATCAGCGGAAAGAAAAACTTATAGATATATTAAATTCTCCTTATGTTTTTGATTTGGCACCAAAAGATTTCTTCTTGTTTCCAAGATCTAAAGTAATTTCCGAGATCTTCACTAAACTCATCCCTGATGTTTTTCATTTACAGAAAATATTTTTGGATTGTTTGGAAGTCTCCAAATAGGGCATGTGCCAAGTAACCAACCAAACCCAAGCATTCTGAATCTAAGATCAGCCAGATGTTATGAACATAGCTTATTGATTTCCATGGTAACTTGACCATTGTGTTGTAAAGAATTTTCAATACCCTCCGACGGGGAAGGAAATAATTATGAAGTTGAAGAAGGTGATTACTCATAGCAGGAAGCCTACTCTGAATTACTTCAGTTAGCTGAGAGAAGTATTGGTGTCTTGCATAATATTATAGTTGTATGCTTATTTGAAAAAGCAATTGCTACAGCCATTTTGTACTCTAACCCCGTCTGTGATCTAACCCCGGCTAGTCGGCTATTAAGTGAGAACGCAAAATAAGAAGCTAGGAAGCAAACCTGCTCCAGAATTTTATTTTCAGTTTTCCACGCCTTGTTTGGCTCACGCGTGTCCTCTCTCAGATTCACATTTTGTACTTTGTTTTATTATTCAACTGTCTCCCAGTGAAGGCACACGCCAGTCCTTGGAGGCCATGCGGCAAGAGAAACTGACTTCAGCTGCAGCCAAGATCCAGGCGGCTTGGAGAGGGTTCAAAGTGCGAAAGTCAAGGCGCGCGAAAGCAAAAAAGGTGTCGCCCGGAAGAAAACAGTTCAGCACATCAGAGCTTATGCCAACTACACCAAGGTACTGCATAATCTGGAGTGTACACCCCCTCAACTTTATTCCCAAAGAAAACAGAATATTTGAATATAGCCTTTTATGAAACAGCTTTTAGCTAGTCGATAATCTGGCGATATACTTTGTGACCCACAAATCTGCCATGCTCTGCTGAAATGAGCGCAAAGCAGACACAGATTTTTTCTCAAGGAATCCGACATTATCTCTTACCTTGGTTTTATACAGTGTGGCACTTGAGTGGTTTCTCAAATCAGTTTTTATTCGTTACTTAGGAATTGCTCTTTTGCAATGTTGACATCAATAAATGGATCCCCTGTGGGCTGAACAAACAGGGATAACACACGCTTGTAAGCCTAATTTAAGTAATATTTGGGAACACAAAGGTCAGGTTGTATTCCTGAGCAGAGACTACCAGGTGAAGGAACACTTCCATGAATGCCAAGTCACAAGTGGATTTTGGATACTGCTAGAATGCAGTGGCTAAGATCTTCATGTAGTCCTACCAACATCCATCGGTAGACTAAAACTATATGGTGAATTTGTTGGCTTCTTTCTTCAGGCCTCAGCTGCCTCCTAAGGGAGAGAAGATTGAGAAAGTAGAGCCAGCTGTCCTCAACTACGTGTGCAAGATGTGGGGTATTGACCTGGTGAGTACGCGAAAGGCACCAGACTGTTGGTACTAGCTTAAGATGCAATCTATTAGAAGCTTTGGCCAAAACTAAACCATTCCACCCATAATATTGGTAAAAACGTGGTTCAGTCCCGCAACAGAAGAACGTTCCAAATATCTGACACATGTATCTGTATTTTTCTACCTTTCATTGTTCTACTTATTTATTATTTGTCTTGTACTTTATGTGAATACAAAGTATGATCTTCCAGCTAATGTCACGTACACGTAACCTATCAGTCTAGTTGTTTAACTTTGAATCACTGCTACAAGTTCATCTGATACTGGTAGCAGAATTGCTGTCTTAATCTGTGTATTAGTCTATGCTGTTATCATTAGGATCAAAATAAATTCTGCATCTTTCACATGTTTTGTAAATCCTTAATAATCCCATTTAAAGTGGTCCATATAAAAGTGCTACCTTGATTTCAAGATTATTTTCTGTGATCTGTATTGAGAGACACACACACGATATATTTTATGTCGTCTCTACAGAAATCCAAGCCAGCTCTCCCTCCACGACGGACATACTCTATAAAGGGCAGTGTTCTGATCAGTTACCCACAGTCCCGGTCCATGAATGTTGATTATCCAGGTATGTCGTGTTACTGAAATTAAATATGGTTCTGCCCAGACTTACCACAAACCGTTTGAAAAATATATAGACTAATGGGTTTTATTCTTAAAAAATTAATCGACGTTTTGTGTCTAAGCTCTTTTCAAGACTGTCAATTAAAACAAGAGACTTTCTTTGCTTGTGTCGAGTCAGGCAAAGCACCTCCATTCTACTCTGGTGTGGTTTGATTGAAAGGAAGAGACTGATTGTCATACCCATGTGTATACTCTCCGGTGGTAGGAAAAACAAGAAGTTAATATTCAAACGACGTTGAAGAGTAACATAGTGCGATACATCCAGACTTCAGAAAATGAAAATTCAATAGCTGCGAAGATAATATATCTTCTGCGGAATAGTGCGACAGAATTACTTATAGTCTATGTCGTTTAACTCGGGATCAGAGGATCGTGGGTTCGATTCTTACCCTGGTCATATTGGTCATATATTAGGATTGCATTTCAGTTAAAAGTTTTCAGTCCACATACAGACGGTCAGGATGTGAGTAGTTAGCGCTATGGCAGAGGTATTTCAGCCATTAAAAACGTCTTTACATGATCTGTGGCAATATATGCATTATAATCCATACGTTAGTTAACGCAATGCGGTAACTACGGGAAACTTCCAAAACATTAGTAGTGTTCACCGTGGTTAACACAATACATTAATTAACGTATGGATTATGCATACGGCAGGTCAGTCACTGCAAGAACAGTAGGCCTAATTGTGTGATTGGGCAATTCTGGAGGGCATTATTATTATTATTACTACTATCATCATCAGTTCATAAATGGTTTTAAGAAAACGAGATTCGGTATAGGCCACCAATGAATCAAGAGAACATTTCACATTCAGTTTTACTTGACGACTCAGCTTTGTATCAGTTGTGACATTTGCACAGGTGCTCCATTCTTCATGACAATGGCCATTATAGTGTCTATAACAGATCTGGTATCTCCGGATTTTTCCTGCAGTGAGGCTTTTCTTTCAGTCCCCTCTCACCTTCCTACCGTCTCCTATCTCTCTATATATTTACCAGATGTTTACATTCTTCATAACAATTATTAATATTCTCCCAGTAGCGTAAACCGAAACGGGTTTACAGCCCATCTCATTTTGTTCTTAGACCATGAGGACTATATCCTCCTTTCCTTACCCGAGAGTTCCCTTACGGGATATGACTCACATGACGGGGTTGGCTCTCTCACACTATTATCTTTTCATAACGAGGGCAGTATCAGCATCATCATCATCGTATTCATCGTTATGTCATCATAAATATCAGTCCTGGTGAAGTGCTTACACAAAATGTTGATTGTTATTTGATTCTGTATAGTCTATTTCACCAAGTTTTGTGTCGAACATAGGAAGAGTTTTAATCACCATGAACATTATCAGCATCGTCATCATTATCGCCATCATCAGTCTAATCATCTTTATTATCAACACCACCATCATGTCCAATGGCTCGCTTCTCCTCAGAAAACAGCCCACCCGGTGAAGTGTTCCACAAGGGAGACATAGTGACTGTGCTCGGTCCCTCTGCCAGTAAAGGATATCTGATGGCTCAGAGGGGAGACGTCATACATCATGTGCCTTACGCCTACATGGACATACAGGTAAGGAAGGTCATGTTCTCTAGAAGAAGAAATGTGGAATCTCAGTATTACTCAAATCCAATAATTGCTTTAGAAAGTCCATTTACAGTATTCCAGTTGCAATAGAGGAGAGGGGAAATAATAACGTGGTAAAGAAAGGAAGGAAGGAAGAAAGAAAAAGAAACAAATAGAGAAAGAAAGAAAGAAAGAAAGAAAGAAAGAACATATAGTCTACCGCATAGGCTATTTTAATAATTTTATTACGTTCATGGCACTTCCGGTGTTCGTCATTTCTTGGCTCACATACAAATCACTTCTATGCCTTTCGGACTCCAGCATTTTAACCGTTTTTCTTATCAGTTCTATTTGTTACTTCTTTTCCACACGCATACACTCTTATTGGTTATAGATAGACTAAGTAAGGGCGCAGATATACTGGATCCGTCCGCCTGTTGTCTGTAAAATGAAGACAGTTGAAGGATACAAAAATATAAGTATACTGCGTCCGCCATTTGTTGCCTTCATAATGAGCAAGCAACAATAACAATAACAACGAAAACAATAAAACTCTATAATTATTGTGCTTTCCTTCAGATTCAATTTCCTCCGCTACTTCCAACCACAGCTTTCCAACAACATCTCTGTTGCTATAGTTCCTATCAGCTTTATCATACAATGTAGGTCGAGATTCCACTGCGTTAATTAGGGCTGCTTCTTTTGATGGTGGAAACAAAGCCATTGTTTGAGATAAATGTGCACAATAAAAATTTATTAACTTTTCGGAAAACTTTAAAAAGCAGAACAGAACTTTGCAACGTTCACGAAAGAGTTGGAATGAAGACACATCTTATTCTATTGCAACAGTGAAGTTCACCTACACATAGGGAAAAAGGCTTTTAGTGTGTGTGTAAAAAAATTATTTTTTTTTTCAGAAAAAATACGCTGAAAATCACAAACCCTCCGCACCCGGGAGTTTTCGAGTGCGCTGGAATCAAATCTAGCCTTAAAAATAGGATTTAATGTATATTTTGACATTTTAGATTTTGCGATTTTGTGTCCCGCCTACAGCTATTAGTCATTTCCGGTCGTCGGGTCGTCTGTCTTGAAGGATAGAATGCAACATGCGACAGTTCAATCCGGCTCTCCTCGGACAGGTGTCTGCAAGCTGGAGTTAGTATACCTTACTGTCCGTCATCTCCTCTATTTTACATGTAATTAAGGCATGCTCCTTCATTTGTTGTCTTCAAACCGGACTTAGTATATCTTCGCCCTATAAGTATAAGCACCTGCAGCAGTACGTTTCTGGATTCTAGTACATCCTTGTGGTAACATGCCTTACACACCTTCGAAAGCGCACCCACGACCCTTGCAGGCATTGTCCAAAGGATGGGCGTGCTGTCAAGGTACCAAGATACACTTTCTTTCAAGCCATACCTGTCAATCTATCTATTTTTCAGAGTGTTCACGAAACAAGCAGCCTGAATATCTGACGGATGAGGTCATACAACGAAAGATGCGAAAAGTCTGTTAGAGATAGATAGCAGACTTACTATTAATATTGACAGAGCAAATCAACGTGAGACAAAGATTACGTTGTTTAATCAGAGTCGAGTCATTCAGATGAGATACTCCAAGGCCACCACACCTTGATCGTCATTCCTAGGTGTTCTCACGTTTCTTATCGGGATGGTACTGAAATGCCAATTTCCTGATGTTCCTCTCTCTTGCCGGCCTGATGGTCTCCCTCCATCATCTGTTGACCAGCTTGGGTCTTAGACTTGCTCTGTTGCCATAACTCCAGGCACTTCCAATGGGTGGCCTGGTTTACTGGGCCAGAGGATTGCAACATGGCCCAACCAGCTGGGACTGGACTCAACTTCATTCGCTGGACTAACATTTTTCGCTGGAAATAAGGTCACTCAAACTGATGCCAAGAGATTTCGCTGGGGTGAGGGATTTACAATGAATTACTAGTATAACAATTTAATAATAAATATTCAGGTTTTGAGACCATTCCTACCTAGAGGTCTAGTAATGATAGAAAGGGAACAGTGCAAGAAAGACATTTTCAAACTATATTTTGTACGTTTTTTTTTTCCACATTGTGTGGGACAGGTTTAATTGATATGGCGCGTACACAATGTCAGACTGATTTGCCTTCTTGAAGCAGAAAACGGGTTATGTGTGCGTGCCCCACATGCTATCCATGTGAAGTCAATAACTCCAAATGAGTTCCATATGACAGCCCATGTGGGACCCATTTGGGGCGAATAGAGGTGGTGCACTGAGAACATTAGTGAAAGTGACAAGTGTGATGTATTGAATGTGTTAGTAAATGAATGTGCATGTGGACATGTCAAAGTGTGGTGACAGTTTACAAGTCTGGAGTTGTTTTTTTTAAGCCCGTATATATAATTATAATATAGTCTACAGGTTTTTAAAATAAACGTCCAGAAGTGTCGTTTATTCAGCCAGTGGAATTCTTCTAAAGTGTTTTTGGGCTAGAATTAGCTACAGAGTTGGGATGAGGAGCGAGGTTACGGAAAATGGAGGGTCAGTAGGTATTGTCCAAGGTTTTTCCCAATGGTGCTTTCTCTTCCACTGCCCTTGGCTACATTTATTTGGTACCTGCAATTTAACAAAATGGAAAGTTGTATTCTCTGGGTTGTCCTTAGTTTTTGGTTGGTATGCGCCAGTCACAGTGAGGAAAGGTGAACAGCCACTAGATGGTTGATTGACTAGACATGTGTTGCATTTTGTAAATTAGTTGCAGCCATCCTGGCTTGCCTAGAGACTGATACTTTCTTTGCTAAGAATTCTGGCTTCCCATTTTGTCAAATTGCAGGATCAAACAAACTCAGCCCTGCACCTAAAACAAACCCATAGACACCTTGGGAAAGTCTCACGACTATACCAAACATACGACACTATATAATGTAATGTTAATGTGTATAGTCTATATCTTGAGATGATTTAGCCAGCTATGTTCGTTATCTGTGATAATAAAAATAGAATGTCTGAGATGATTCAAACATTCCTGTTGTTAGTTGTGTTATTCTAAGACAGTAGAGCGTGTGACATCACTACCACCATTACCACTGTCACCACCACCACTACCACCAGCACCATTGCAAGAATATTAATAAGAATATCAATAATAACGAAGATAATATAGACTAGTCTATATATGTTGCCTCCACAATATACCAATTTCATTTACAGCACGAAGGATTGATTTGTATGCAAATTCTTTAGGAAGTGTTGAACCATTGGGATAGGAATACCAGACCAGAACACTATCAATCAGAAACGTGCGACTGGCAAGTGCTAATTTTTCACCTCCAAACAAAACACCATTATCTCAGACACCTCTCCCATAAAATAGGCCTTTCACAGAGTTCTATGGCTGCCAGCCTAAAACGCCAGGGCATGTCCCGGAGGACTTGTCCTCGTCAACTTCATAATTTTGTCCTACCTTTTTAACACACCTATTCTTGGAGCTATGAACAGTGAGACTACCTCCACATAACAGCCAGTTCCAGGTACACAGAAATATTGTTTATCCAACAGAACAGACATTCGCCCTTCGAAAACCCAGTTATCAGCAACGCCTCTCCGGCTGCACCGCTGTGGCACTGTCCTTCAAATCATGATTAGACTAGACTATCTAAAAACTAGTCTAGAAGTACAAAATGGGGTGGAAATCAAATTATTCTGTGCCGAGGTCATTATCTATTTGAATGAAAACTTGTGTAATGAGTTTGTTACCAAGGTTTGCCTGAAACATATTACGAACGGGGCACAAATAACCATCAGCTGAGATCTAGATAATTTTATGGATTTAAATTTTCAACCAGTAATTCTTTTGGGAGGAAGTTACTTCAAACTTCAAGGGCGATCACAGACAATCTCTATGGGGACGGTGCGGTCGAAGGGATGTGACTACTTTGTGTTTTTGTATTAACATTTTGACATCGCCCTATGGGAATGTCCTTTCTGCACAATTATTATTCTGTATCCTGGCTTACATAAGTTTGGAGAATGACTGAGATTTATGAAGAAGAATCAATGTGTCATTGTGCCCGCCGTTATGTCAGGGATGATGGTTGTTTGTTTTCTCCTCCTTTCTATTAATTCTATGGCATCTCCAGCGCCTCGGTTTCTCTCTGCCACGTTCCGAGGGCTGCGCGATACTATTTATGGCCCTGTCATTCGTTGATTTTTGATTACCTCGTATTTTTGCATCTTCGCACTGCGATATAATATGCAAGCACGTCTTTGCAAGGACCAGCGACCTGATGAACTTGTGCTTCTTGATGATGGTGAAGAAATTAATGTTGGTTGACTAAAGTCGTAATATGTACATTTATATAATGCGAGTTACGTGATGAAATGATGAGTGTCATTCTAAAAGGAGTTCCCGGAGCGCTTTCCATTTGCAGGGTTCGAAAAGACGTCAGGTGTAAACTTGAAAACAACAACTCAGCTTGTACAAGGCTCAGGTATAGTGGTCTAGCGCGTAACTCTGGATTCATGAAGATAATTATGTAACATGCAAACTACAGTATTAATCTATACATGCCTTTTGTAGACTTCAGGCGTTGTGGGAAAACAAACATGTGTTGCAGTGTTTGCTCCTTGTGTTTGCACTCTGTGTTTAGTCTATACATGGTGTTACTGTTAGCTTTTCAATTACTGAAGGTCAGAGCTGACGCAAAACCGTTTGGTAAACACATCCATGTGGGTCGCAGTCATGTGGGGGAAGACAGAAGAAAGGACTGCAGCAACATGTCCGATGGATTGCAGTGTACCAAAGCTTTTTTTAGTGGGATTTGGGGGTGGGGTGGGGGATAGGGCTTTCATACAAACAACTGCGTACCGCAGCTCACGATAATACCATATCACAGCCCAATCAACAGCAGCTGTAGTAATACAATGTTTAATGATAAGAAAGGTCTTGCCACCTCAGCTCTGTGATAAAAATTGACAGCTCTTATCATTATTTCAAAGCCAAGAACACAATGCTTATGTCTAAATTCTAATTAAACGTGAACCGTTTTTTCATTCATTCATTCATTCATTCATTCAGTCTGTTAGTCCGTCCGCCCACCCACTCGCCCGTCCGCCTCTCTCTTTCTCTCATTCTTTCCTAAAAGATTTTGATAGATACTATAGCTTCGTAGTTTATTGACAAAAGCTATCGGGGGCACCCCGCCCTACTTCCTAACTCCAACGTCTGTGACGTCAAGACCATTATGTTTTCTTTTCCCCCCATTTTTTGGAACCCAGGTTTTAATACATAAAATCTCATTCTCAGCCTCAGATTTCACTCTGCTTCTGAAGCGAAATGCGAATACGTCTCTGTGAACAAACCATGATGTGGACAGCACTATTTGCCGTTACTCTGATAGCAACCGTCAGTAAGTCACTCACGTGTCATACTCCTCTGAAAGCTCTTTAGTGCAGGGTTATTTCGTGGACCTTGTAGAATAAGGAACTACAAAACCAAAGCTATGGTTACTAATGGTTAGACTTTCGAGAACGTGCACCGTACCGACCGGATCTGTTTCCATCGTAAGAATTACAGTACCCATACATGCTGAACGCTACTAAGGGTGCATTCAACACTGATGCACTTCGGTAATTTTTATGATCGGTAAGAGAGTCATCGTCAATGCGCAAGTTCTATACATCTCATCCGTGCTGATATAAAGCATCATAATACTAATAAATGAAGTTTAAAGAAAACACACGAGTTTAGTAAAACGATTTTTGTAACAGTAGTAAGGGCGAAGATAGTCTATACTAAGTCCGGTTTGAAGACAACAAATGAAGGAGCATGCCTTAACAAATAAAATAGAGGAGATGACGGACAGTAAGGTACTAACTCCAGCTTGCAGACACCTGTCCGAGGACAGCCGGATTGAAGTGCTGCATGTTGCATTCTATCCTTCAAGACGGACGACCCGCCGACCGGAAATGACTAATAGCTGTAGGCGGGACATAAAATCGTAAAATCTAAAATGTCAAAATATACATTAAATCCTACTTTTAAGGCTAGATTTGATTCCAGCGCACTCGAAAACCCCCGGGTACGAAAGATTTGTGATTTTCAGCGTATTTAAAAAAAAAAAAATTTTTTTTTACACACACACGAGTTCTTTTTGTTTTTTTTACACACACACTAATGCCTTTTTCCCCATGTGTAGGTTACTGTCACTGTTGCAATAAGGTGTGTGTCTAGTAAATAGGCCTAGTCTAGTAACTAGTCAAATGTCGATGGGTCCATTCGAAAATATTCTTTAAATTTCAGAGTGTCTAGTCGCAACTGGGGCATTAAGTGATGATATTCGCCACACTTGCTCCTTAATTTGTTTATGGGATGAATTGACATTGATCGCTGTTTACTGCGCCTTCTTTTTCGCAAATACAGCAGCAACGCTAACTTCTGTTTCCTAGAAAACACCACTGTTTCGAATGAGGCCAATGTCTTGTTGCTTGCTCATTATGAAGGCAACAAATGGCGGACGCAGTATACTTATATTTTTGTATCCTTCAACTGTCTTCATTTTACAGACAACAGGCGGACGGATCCAGTATATCTTCGCCCTAACACGAAGACAGTAACTCTTCAAACAAATTTTGAACTCGCAGATAAATTCCGAGACTGTCATTAGAACCGGCTAAACTTTAAAATAAAATGAGATAATATTTGTATATTACCTAATTTGTGGAGTACAGCTACATTAGATTAGATACAACATTAGTTACAACGTTTGATTAGTAATAGTCTATCTAGCAAGACATCCCGCCATTGAAAGAAAGTTTACTCAAGAGTTGTTTCGATTCATACATGACAACCAGTTCAGAGGCAGACATCAGCAGCTTGTGGCTCACCTATGTCTTAGAGTGGTTGACATCCCTATTGCACAGAATCGTTTTGGCACGCCTTTTGTTGAGAATCATGATAATCTCATCTAAAATGTTAATGGTCTATGGAATTCGGCGACGGAGGGAGGTACTTTGCCATTAAGTGTAGGCCTGCCCGCCCTAAATACCTTATGGTCTCTAGGGGATGGGTGATGGAAATCCACAACCAGGGGTGTAGCGACGATAATTTTTTGGTAATCTAGCACTTAGACTAGACTATAGCCTTTTTTTTTTTTATGAGTCAACGGCTTTTAAAAAGTCAAAAACTTAGTGTGTGGTTCTAAAAAAAAAAAAATCTCTCACCCCTAGTACAGTCTGGACTATGCCTACCAGTTTCTCACCGACAAAAGAAAAAAAAACTCGGTAAGTCGTGCACGGAAAGGATCGTGTGTGTAAAAAGAAACAACAAAACACTGTCAGAATAGCAGAAAACAAATTATTCCCTCAGATTATTGGCTCCTTTGTTTTAAAGTTCCCCTCCCCCCTTATACTATACAGCCTTTGGATGCATTGCGCTGAGGATATGGGAGAGTTGAATCTGTGAGACAGTGTATAGGCTAACGTTGACAAAATCGTATTGCCAGTGCTTGTAAATAGCTCACATGTGAAATAGAACGTAGGTGATGTTTGAACATTGTAATAAACATTGAATGTTAAAATTATTAAACCGTATTAGACAAATAGATAAAATGTTGGTGATCCCAGATTAATAGATTAAATGGACGCTACGCCTCTAGGAAAGATAGTCGTTGTTGTTGTAGTTGTTGCTGTTGCAGTAGTAGTTGTTGTTAGTTTGGTGTTAAGTCATGAAAAAAACGACTGACTTTTCCCAGCGTGTACTGATGTGAGACAACTGGTTTTCGGCCCATGTGTAGAACTATGCTCGGATGATGCATCCTGCGGCGATGGTTATTTCTGCCAGTCTAATGGCTGTGGACATGAATGTTTACCCATTATCTTCAGTGAGTAAATTGTTGAGGCTTCCACATTGTAGCAAAAAAAAATTCCTTTCATTTTTTGTATTTTTTACGTTTTCTCTATTCTTCCTTTCTTCCGCCGTCTCTTTCTTTTATCTCTCCAGGGCATTCCTTCTTTTTTTTATTTTCTTTATTTTGTGCCTTGATCTCTTTCTGCAATAAACTTCATTCTTTCTATCTTCTTTGCCTTGTTCCTTTTGCTTTCCACTACGTGTGTGTTAATTTTCTTCTGACTATCCTCTTCTATTTAATTTTTTTCCCCTACCCGTTACAGCTAGACTATCTTTCGTTTCTTTCACCTAAGTAGTATATTATATATATACTACTCCGGGATGACCCTTATATAGCAAAAAACTCCCTAAACGAGGATCAAGGGGGCAGTTTTGGAACACTTTTAAGATGGGATACCCCATGGAGATGGGGCGACTCTAAACGAGGGAATTATTGATGAGCGCTTCCTAATGTGATCCACATAGTATGGGGTGGTGACTTCCAAAGAGGAAAGTATAAAGGAGCAATTCCTAATACGGCTCCTTATGGGATTAAGGGAACTTTAAGAGGGGAAGTGGTCATCGTTACAACAGTCATCTGTATAATAATGAGTGGGTTGGAGATTAGGTCATGTGACATGATGGACGCAAGATGGAAGCATCCCTTTACTTGTAGGGTGTCAGGCCCTACAGGTGGTGGGAAACTTGTTTTGTAGAGCGACATAATACCAGCCTTGCTGTCGTATGCCGGACACTATCGTACGTCGACTCTGAAATCAGTTACGGACGTGTTTATTAAGAGTGTATGCGTCCCCAAACTAAAGCCATTTTTGCATGATGTCTCTGGGTAAGCAGTCTTTCTTTGCTAATGCTTGTATTCCACCAAAGCTTCCAGGAATGCTTGGATTGTAATACAGTGTACGTAGGCGTTGGTTTCGCATTTGGGATTTACACTTCTTTGGCATCTTGAAATTTGATGCTGGTACAAGAAGGTGAACTCTTTTTCTGTGGTCTTCTAGACAGCTTTTTACTTCTTGTCACACCAGCATGGCAAAGCTCCTAATTATCTATTAGTTCCTGTGGTAAATTACGCCTTTTCAGGGCTTTAGCAAATACCTCCCATCCCACCGGCACTTCTGTTCGTTTCCAAGACCGCAGGATATCATTCACCAGGTCCGCCAAATTACTCCCGTCGAAAGTTGCTTTTTGATACGCTATTTCGCCTTTCTCATTTCATTTCATGTCATCCATGTCTTTGATATTATGATCGAGCAATGGTCGTGCCTTCTTCTGAAGCATTTCTGGCACACTCTCTATCACTCTTTTCTCTAATTTCGATAACGGTGCCTATGCAGTTTTCAGGTCTACTCTTGAACTGTCCGTCTCTCTCGCTGTCTTTGACGATCCCACCGTGAGCTTTGTACCGCATTGTCTATACTGGTACCCACGTATGAGGTACTTCTGTAGTGCTTGCTGATACAGTATGACTTTATCTTCCTCTGATATAGTATCTTTTTCTAATAATATATGCGCTTGATATCTTCGTCAATGCTCAAAACAGATTCCGAAACAGGATCAGGTAGTGGGCTTGTCTTCAATAGCATTACTATAATATTAGCAGGATCCACGAGAACCGTCTTTTTAGCCATTATAACTTGTTGAATAGACTATCACGGGACCAAGTAGTTCACCAAGGAACCTGCTTTTCTGCAGTAGTGCCTTTTTCCTCTTAGCGAAAAAAACCTTTCTTCGCCAGACTTCTGAGGGTAGTTTTGTATTTTACCAAACGTTGTCTTTGACCAGGTGATAGCGGAACCGATCCGCGAAGGATAGTTAACGAACACTCGCACAAGGCACCAATTAAGTCCTTGTCCGCGGTTTTTATTACCGCATTAGCCAATTGCGGCTTACACATACTCAGCATTCTGAGCATAGATCTCTGTCGTTTGATGCACTGAGAAAAGTTATCTCTTCTTCGGAACGTATTCCACGTGCTGTTCCCCAGGAAATATAATCGGTTCTCAATCGAAGATGGTCAGGTGTATCCTGACCGTGCGATATAATAATCGTGCGGTCGGTCAATCGCTTCCTTAAATGCTTCGCGAAAATACTCACTTTTTCCAGGATACATCTATTTCCCAAGGTTGTTGATCTGTGTCACGTCTCTGGGATTCTTAAAAACGACCAAAATAATGACTGTTGAGACTGATTGGGTGTTGTTCTTTATTTCCGCCAAGTAAATTCTGGACAATTTGAATAACACTCACATTTCGATGGTGGCTACCTTTTGTAAACAATCGGGTCATACGCGTGTCTGTTTCGCTTATTAGATCGTCAATAACAACCAAACGTCTCACATCGGTCTGCCAGTCGTCAACATCAGGTAGGTCCTCTATGAATTTGACACCTGTTATCCTTTTGTAACCTCGCTGCCATTCCCCTTAACACCACACCACCTCATCAAACACCGGCCGGGGTCATCATTTCTGAGAGGTTGGTCATAAATCGCTCTACTAAGCACGTTTTGTCACTGCCTGTAGGGCCTGACACCATGCAGGTAAAGGGATGCTTCCATCTCCCGTCCATAATTTCACATGACCTAATCTCCAACCCAATCATTACTTTATAGATGACTGTTGTAACGATGACCAATTCCCCTCTGAACGTTCCCTTGATCCCATTAGGAGTAGTATTAGGAATTGCTCCTTTATACTTTCCTCTTTGAAAGTCACCCCGTCTCCTTGGGGTATCTCATCTTAAAAGTGCCCCAAAACTACCCCCTCGGCCTTCGATTGGGGAGTTTTTTGATATAAGGGTCATCCCGGAGTAGGAGACATGGGACGAGTGGGTTTCCCCTGAAATAGATATATATTATATACTACTCACTTATCTATCTTTCCCCTCTCTCTCTCTCTTTTCTTACAAATGCTCCCCAAAACTGTAGTTTTGTTTCCCAGAGCGCAGCAACATGTTGAGACAGTTGATCGGGATCTGTGTTGAGGAATGTGTCGTCGGGGGATGTCCCGCTGGAATGGAATGCCTCTCTAACGGATGTGGACACACGTGTCAGACCGTATTTAGTGAGTAATATTATAAGCACTCGTGTCAGAGCATATTTATTGTATGATGATGTGGACACTCGTGGCAGAGCATTGTTAGTAAGAAGTAATGAGGACACACGTCTCAGAGCATAGCTATGAGTAATCATGTCGACACATGTGTCAGAGCAGAGCAGAGCTGAGCTGAGCTGAGCTGAGCTGAGCTGAGCTGAGCTGAGCTGAGCTGAGCTGACGGACGGACGGACAGACAGACAAATAGACAGACAGACAGACAGTCGGGCAGGGAGCCCTGTTTGAGTCATGGCAGTCTGTTAAGATATATACATACGAATAATCACAATATAATATATTGCAGCCACCGATGTTCGCAGCGAGAGACAGATTGGTATCTGTGCTGAATTGTGTCCTGCTGCCGGATGTCCAGACGGTCAGAGCTGTGTTTCCAACGGATGTGGTCATGTCTGTGCATAAAAATGAAAGTTAGAAAGCTACTGTTTATGTTTTTACCTCTACTTGTTTCGCAAAACCCCAATTTAAAAAAAAGGCAGAGAATTTATTTCACGACGAAGTTTAGAGATTTTGTATTATTACAGCAAACAAAATAGAAATAGGTGAGGAAGCTCTGGGAATATGAATGAGAGTATACCCAATGATGAAAAAATATAGTGTGTGTCTAAAAGAACATGAAGAGAAGTTTATGAGGAATTGAAGGACAGGTCAGATACTGTAATTTCTGAGAAACTGAATGAAAGAAAAGTCAGAGATGTTTTGAGAAACTGAAGGGAGGGTCAGAGAGTTTCTGAGGACTGAAGGGAAAGTCAGCGACTTTCTGAAAAACTGAAGAGAATTTCAAAGAATTTCTAAGATATAGAGAGAAAGTAAGAAAGTGTCTGAGAAAATAAAGAATAGCTCAAAGAGATATTTTGAATTACAAACTTTTGATGTTTCACTATGTGATCAAAC
Source organism: Ellobium chinense (assembly GCA_033807755.1). Lineage (NCBI taxonomy): Eukaryota > Metazoa > Mollusca > Gastropoda > Ellobiida > Ellobiidae > Ellobium > Ellobium chinense. Next base: position 52,886 of record JAWQUT010000923.1, read on the forward strand.
AACCTCGCATCGAGTGTGACGAAGTACTAGTTTCGACCACACAAGGACTTATGTTAGGATACTGCGTTATCGTGAGATACGGTTATAATGATTGATAGTTTCAAAAAGTAACTTGTCTCTGTAGCCTCACTATTGTAATTCACATCACTGGTTACAGGACTCATATATATTCCGATTTTTGCATTTTTTGCAATAATTTTTGCAATAACATCGACACATCTTATTGAGAGCTTGCTCTTCTACGATGGGATCTCTCACCATCGTAAAAGTTACATTAGTGCATCGGCACTGGGTGCATCCCCCAAAGCGTCCACGCTTAGTGTAAGTCGTACGATTATAAATGGTCTATTCGTTAAAGTGCACGTTCTCAACTGATGACGGCGAAAAGAAGTTACAGATTTTCTAACTAGGAAAAGCGGTGAAGATCTTTGAAAAGTTGTCTTAATACTGAGTGTGTGTCTGGGAGACAACAGAGATATTAAACAAATATCGGGAAAACTGAAGATAGAGTTAAGAAAATCTTTAACAGGGATGAAGAGAACGAGAGTAAAAATTTTCTGGAAAATGTTGATGAGAGAGTTGGTGCCAGAGGATTTTAAGGCTGATGTATGAGATGTCAATTTATCCCTCATGACATGTGGATCTACATCATGCTGACACTGTATTTTTGTTTCTGCAGGCATCTCAGTCTGAGTGAAAAGTAACCTTCAAATCTTTAGACAAAGCGGGAAATCAGCAACATAACCTTGATTTTTTCGATACCTTTTGAACGGAATAAAATTTCTATATAGTTACTGATAATAGCATCTATGTATTGTATTGTATTATTTCGTCGCTTTTTTTCTGGTTTGTTTTGTTTTTGTATTATTCTTAGATTTCAATTTCTTGATGACGTAAAAAAAAAAGATAAGAGAGAAATGTCTGTCTTATTGAGAAAATGTCACTGAGAAAAGAGAGGCATGGTAATGATAGAGACAATTACCTCGTACCTGTCCCAAAATATTCTGCACCCAACTACTGAGACGCTTCAACTCGGCTCCATCTGCCTGTCATGACTGAATTGTCACCAATGGATTAATTTACCTGACCCTCCTCCTCGCCCCTCTAACTTTACACCCTAATTTGCCCCTATGCTACATTAAAGATCGTACAGTCTGATAGGGCTAAATTGCAAGACCATATCAATGTGGGTCCTTCCCCTTCGGTGTCTCTCTGCCACGTTGTAAAGTCTACAAGATACTATTTACAACCCTGTCATCAAACCCAGTCCTTTTTTTTTAATTTGCGTCCTCGCATTGCGACTTGCAAGATGATCTTTGCAAGGACTAATGACTTGATGATATAGGAATTCTTTTATACCTCATGAATTTGTACTTCTTGATGATGATGAGGAGGAAATTAATGTTAGTTGACCAACGTTGTAATACTGAAACATATTGCAAGTTATGTAATGATATGATGTGTGTCATTCTAAAAGAAGTTCCCGGACTGCCTTCCATTGGCATGGCTTCGGAAAGATGTCAGGTATAAACCTGAACGAAACGTAGCGTGTACAATGCTCAGATAGAGAGGTGTAAGGACATAAATCTAGATTCATGAAAATTTGTAACATGCAAACTTCAGTATTACACAGACATCCCTTTCGTAGACTCCGGGCGTTGTGGGAAAACAAACATTTGTGTTTGCTGCATGTGTTTGCGCTGTATATTCAGTCTACCAATATATATATATCTATTACCTTTACAATACCGCAGCTTTTCAGTCACTTTTCAGATTCTGACCGGTATACTGTGAACACACATTTGAGGAATTGTTTCCAGACTGCGGTTATCACTTCAAGAAACATCCAAAGAAGAAGTGGTAGTATGAGTGAACGCACAATCCGGCGGCGCCTAAACGCTCAGGAACTAAAAAAAATCGCTGACCTTATAGGGACCCTCTGTTAACTGCATCGCGTCGTCAAGCTCGTCTGCAGTGGTCAGATCAACATATTAGGTGGATTCTTCACAGATGGAATGATGTAGTCTTCTTAGACGAGTCCCGATTCAACGCGGACCACGCGGACAAGTGCACGAGAGTATGGCGTCGAAGAGGTGAACGATTTGCTGACTGTTGCATCTCCGAGGCAGATCGATGGGGCTATGGCAGTGTTATGGTATGGGGTGCAGTTAGTACACACCACAGAAGTGCTTTCATTTTTTTTTTAATGGCCTGTTGCAGCAACGTACAGAAAAAACATTTTGCAAGAGCTGGTGGTACCACCAAAATCTCAACATTTTTCAACAAGACAACGCAAGGGCACATGTATGCTGCACCTGCTTGTTTGGACTTTCTTGAATATCAGCAGCTTGCTCTTCTACCGTGGCCAGCCTTATCACTAGACTTATCCTCACCTGAACTCCTTTTGGATGAGCTGGGGCGTCAGGTCCAGAATCGCAATGACGTAAATGATCTTGGTTAATTACGTGATGATCTCACCCAAGAATGGAACAACTTGACACAGCAATCAATCGTTAGGCTGAAAAGATCAATGCGAAGACGAATTAGTGCTTGCGCTGACGTCCAGGGCAGGCATATTCCGTACTCAACTTTTTAAAAAAAAAAGTTTAAAAGGGGAGGTAAGGGTTTTATCAAAATAAACGGTATCTCTGAATCAGTTCTTTTGTAATTTTTGTGTGAGTTAGCGAACATGTTAACGTATAATATAATATAAAGATACATAATATATTATACATTATTATGTGTGCAAAATTTGAATATGATCTATTTTTAAAGGAGTTCTAGGTCGTTTACTAGGTATGGAGTTTCTTCTACTTCTCAGTGTACAATGTATTTATAATCATAAGGAAGCTCTCGTATCTGTTTTGCGCTGAGAACTGACAATACTCTTTTGAATTAACCCTCTTTTACTAATTCAAAGTGAAGAACATAATGCATATATGTAAATTCAAATAAAACTGCACTAATAAAAGAACAGTTTTCTCATTCATCCATTCAGTCTGTCTGTCTGTCTACCTGCCTGCCTGCCTGTCCGTCCGTCTCTCTCTTTCTCTCACCCTTTCCCAAAAGATTCCGTTAGAAACCACGGCTTCATAACGTATTGGCAAAAGATATCGGGGACACTTCGCCCTACTTTCTAACTCCAACGTCTATGACGTGAAGACCATTATCTTTTCCATTTTTTCAAAATACTGGTTAGCGCAACCATCTTATCTTTCGGGGCCCTGGCTATAATACATAATATCTTGGTTTCAAATTTCATTCTGTTCCTGAAGCGAAGAGTCAAAGCGTCTCTGTGAACAAACCATGATGTGGACAGCACTCTTTGCCGCTACTCTGATAGCGACCGTCAGTAAGTCACTAGATCTGATTGTTCTGAAAGCTCTTTGGCGTAGGTTATTTCATGGAACTTGTCCAGTAAGGTACCATAAAATCAAAATTAGATTAGACTATTGAGAACTTGCGAATTACCGATGGGATCTGTTACCATCGTAAGAATTACATTTAGTCTACTCTACATGCTGAACGCTGCTAAGGATTCATTCAGCACCGATATACTACTGTAATTTTTACGACGGTAAGAGATACCATCGTTAATGCACAAGCTCTCAAATGTCTTATCCGTGCTGACGTAAAGCATTATAAACCTCATAAATGAAGTTTAAACAAGAGTTTAGTAAAACGATTTTAATAACACAAAAATATATGTAACCCCCATAAAGTTTTTGAGCTCGCACAGAAATTCTGAGACTGTCATCTGAACCGGCTGAACTTTAAAATAAGACGATACAGTATTTGCATACGACCTAATGTGTGGAACACAGCGTAGGAAGAATATTATCCACCTCTATCCCCTTTCCTCCAGTCACTTGTGTCTGAGAAAGGAAACTTTGCGAACATGCACGGAACATATGATTAGTGTAGTCTAGCTGGTTGTTGGGAACTGGCAAGACATCCCGCCATTGAAAGAAAGTTTACTCAAGAGTTGTCTCGATTCCTACATGATAGCCACTTCAGAAGCGGGCACTAGCTAGCAGCGGACTTGTAGCACACCTATGTCTGTGAATGGGGGAGAGGGGCTATTGCAAAGAATCGTTTTGGCACGCCTTTTTGCTGAGAATCAAGATGCTCTCTTCTAAATGTTAACGGTCTATCAAATTCGGCAACAAAGGCTCTGTGGCATTCTTTAGGTGTAGGCCGGCCCGCCCTAGATGTCTCGTGGCCTCTAACATGGACAATGGAAATCCACAACAGCTGTTGCTCATGATGTAGCGCTGCAGTCGGCGTCAACACCATTTACACAGACAAAGCAAACAATGATTCCAGTACGGGAGGTGGTAGTAACGGGAAAAAGCAGAGACGTAGCGATGATACATTTTTGGGTGATCTAGCATTTATAATTAAATCTGGTACCGTCTAGACTACCAGCCTCTCGTCGCCGAAAGAAATTTAAAAAAATCAACACAACCAAACCCGGGAAGTCGTGCACGAAGAGGATCTTACGTAAAAAGAAACAACGAGACACCGTCAGAACACCGGTTTTCTCTCACTGGCCACTTTTTCTTTTTTTAAGTTTCTCTCCTGCTTTTGCCTTTGGATGCATTGCACTGAGGATACGTGCGCTGAATCCGTGAAGCAGTCTATAGACTGTCAGACTATCGGCGAAGAAAACTAGCTAAAGTTAACAAAATCCTGTTGCCAATGCTTGTAATGTAAATAGCTCATAAGTGCGATAGGAAGGAGGTGATGTTTGAGTATTTTAGGAAGCATTAAATATTTATTAAATGTATTAAACAAATAGATAAAATGTTGGTGATCCCAGATTAATAGATTACATGGACGCTACGCCTCTGGGAAAGATAGTCATTGTTGTTGTAGTTGCCGCTACTGCAGTAGTTGTTGTTAGTTTGGTATTAAGTCATGAAAAAAACGACTGACTTTTCCCAGCGTGTACAGATGTGAGACAACTGGTTTTCGGCGCATGCATAGAACTATGCTCGGATGACGCATCCTGCGGCGATGGTTATTTCTGCCAATCTAATGGCTGTGGACATGAATGTGCACCAATGATCTTCAGTGAGTAAATTGCTGATGCTTCCACACTGTTGTAAAAAAACTTTCTCTGATTTTTTTAAATTCTTGGGATTTCTCTATTCTTCCTTTCTTCTGCAATTTCTTTCTTGTATCTATCCAATGCATCCGTTCTTTTTTAATTTCCTGTATTTGTGCCTTGATATCTTTCTGCAATAAACTTCATTCTTTCTATCTCCTCTTTTTCCTTTGGCTTTCCTCTATTTCTGTCTTTATTTTCTTCTGACTATTCTCTCCTATTTTCAATTTTTTTTTCCTACCCTTTTTTGCTATCTTTCGTTTCTCTCTCTCTATTCCTACAAATGCTCCGCAAAATTGTAGTTTTGTTCCTCAGAGCGCAGCAACATACTGAGACAGTTGATCGGGATCTGTCTTGAGGGATGTGTCGGAGGATGTCCCGATGGACAGCAGTGCCTCTTTAACGGATGTGGACACACGTGTCAGACCGTACTTAGTGAGTAATATTGTGGGCACACGTGTCGGGGCGTTGCTAGCGAGGAATGATGAGGACACCCGTGTCAGAGCATAGTTATGAGTTAGGTGTAATACAAGGTTGAAACGGAGCACTAAGTAAGAGAAATCAAATAGGATAAAGTGGAAAGTGCTCAAGAAGACAAATGCAGCTGCAGAGAGAAAATGAAAGAAGGAAAGAAAGTGATGTGGTGGGATTCGAACCCGCGACCTCTGCGTCGGCACCCATCGCCTTGCCGTCAGTTCGGAATCAGGTAGACGTCTATACACGACCACCCCACCACTCCAACAAAAAGTGGCTTAATGGCCGGGGTCTTTCCCGAAGCCGAACAGAAGACTAGCAGTCATAGCGCTAAGCACGAGACTCACACACACCACAAGCTTCCCCGCCCCATCACTTTCTTTCCTTCTTTCATTTTCTCTCAGCATTTGTCTTCTTGAGCACTTTCCACTTTATCCTATTTGATTTCTCTTTTTTTTTTGTTATGAGTTATCATGTCGACATACGTGTCAGTGCTGAGGTGAGCGGACGGACGGACGGACGGACGGACGGACGGACGGACGGACGGACGGACGGACAGACAGACAGACACATAGTCAGCAGGCAGCCCTGTTCGAATCATGGCAGACTGTAGTGTTTTAAAGTATAATACGAAAAATGTTACTACAGATAATATAAAATTTAATATTACAGCTACCGATGTTCGCAGCGAGAGACAGATTGGTATCTGTGCTGAATTGTGTCCTGCTGCCGGGTGTCCAGACGGTCAGAGCTGTGTTTCCAACGGCTGCGGTCATGTCTGTGCATAAAAATGAGGGTTAGAAAGCTTCTGTTCAAGTTTTTTTTCCTTTACTTGTTTTGGAAAATGCCAGTGTAAAATAAGGCGAAGAATTTATTTTACTACGACGTTTACAGATTTTGTATTGTTATGGCAAACAAAAACGAAACAGTTGAAGAAACATTGGTATATGAAAGAAAGAGTATTCTCAGTGAGGCAAAAAAAAAAATACTATATAGGCAGTGTGTCTCCAGAGCATGAGGAGAAGTTTTTTAGGAACTGAGGAGAAGGTCAGAGAGATTCTGAGGACTTGAAGAAAAGATCAAAAAGTTTCTGAGGAGTTGAAGGGGAGGTGACAGAGTTTTGAGAAAGGAAAGAGAAGGTCAGGGTGTTTCTCGGGAGCTAAAAGGCAGGTCAGAGAATTTCTGAGGAACTGAAGAGAAAGTCAGTGAATTTCTGAGAGGGTTGCGAGAAAGTAAGAGAATGTCCGAGGAAATAAAAAGAAAATCCAAAAAAAAAAAAGGGATTTTGAGGTATAAACTTTTGATATCTTACCATGTCATAAAACAACTTCATATGGAATATAACCATAACACTAGCTTCGACCACACACAGACTTATGTTAGGAAAGGGAGTGATCATGAGATACGATTATAATGATAGTTTTCAAAAAGTAAACTTGTCTTTGCAGCCTAATTATTGCAATTCACATCAGTGAAATCAAGATTCGGGAGAGTTCCTATTTTTTCACTAAACCAAATAACATCAAAATATCTTATATGAGAGCTTGCGCATTTACGATGGGATCTCTTACCATCGTGAGAAAATTACATGACTGCATCGGTGCTAAATGCACAAAGTGTAACGTTCAACATGCCGAGTTTATGTAATTCTTATGATGGTAAGAGATCCCATCATTAATGAGCAAGTCTTCAATTGATAACGACGAAAAGAGGTTACAGATTCTCTAACTAGAAAAGCGGAGTAGATCTTTGAGGAGTTATATCTTACTATAAAGTGTGTCTCTGGGAAAGAACAGAAATATTAAACAAATCTCTGGAAAAAACTGAAGAGAAGGTTAAAGAATCCATATGAGAAATGAAGAAAATGGGAGCAAAGATTTCTGGAGAAAAATGATGAGAGAGTTGAAGACATCAGATGATTTGAAAGCTTATTAATGAGATGCCAGTTTACCCCGCATGACATGGGGATCTACATCATGCTTATAGGCTTTTGTTTTCTGCAGGCATCTCAATCTGAGTGAAAAATAATCTTCGAGTCTTTCGACAAAGAGGGAAATCGGAAACTTGACCTGAATTTTGTCGACAACTTTTACGCAATAAAATTTCTATATAGTCTAGTTACTGACAATAGCATCTTTGTAGTGTATTGTTTCGTCGCGTTTGTTTTGCTTTGTTTTTCTGTGCTTTTCTGAAATTCCAAATTTTAGATGACATAAAGAAACAGATGCAAGTGAAATGCCTGTCTTATCGAGGAAATGACACTGAGATAGTGGTAAATATAGGGAAAAGTGCTTGTCCCCCTCACTCAGACAGACGTTCCATCTCTTTAACTCGGCTCCACCGTTAACTGAATCGCCCCCTCTCCCCCTCAAACATTACACCTTAAATTGTCACTATGTTACATCATAGATCGCGCAGACTGATAAGGTTAAATGTAAGACCATATCAATGTGAGTCCACTCCCTCCCTCCCC